>KN833065.1:153986-164589 GCA_000827315.1 Piloderma croceum F 1598 | reverse complement strand
ATGTAACGCGCGATGTCGATGTCGAGGTTTCACGGAGATCTGACAAGTATATGTTGCCCAGATCCGAAGATACTAAAGGTATATCAAAACAGTACGAGTATTGATGAGAGACTATGACGATTACGGCGATGTCGATGTCACAATACGAAGTGCGAGATGAGACTTAAGCGAGTTCGATGTTTTTCTGAGTTCTGATGAGTGGGGAAAAGTGTTCTTTTTGAATCAAAGAGAAGTACAGAATATATACTGTGGTAAGGAATAGAGATAATACCGAGTTTCCCAAGTTAATAACAACAAAAACTAAATATATATAGAACCTCGCAAAGTCGAACCTGATACAAACCATAAATGCATGCCGAAACTCTTACCGGCGATATCGCGAGGATCGATAATGCCGATACCGAAGGTCGACCGACGTCCGATGAAACTCCGATAGGCTGATCCCATCATTCCGTTGCGATCGCGCCAATATCGACGTGCCGGTCGAGTCGGAACCTTGAGACGAGATCATATGGTCGTTTAGGGGACTGATGTGAGACTTAGGGACGTCGGAATTGATGCGGAATGAGTTATCGACTTAGCATGGTATGATAGCGGACACGTGTGTCGATCGACGATACATCGGAACGCGTCGATATTGAGAACGCGGATGATCGACGAGCTCCGGTGCTATGTAGAGATATCGGATAGGCGATTATTGTCGGATTTGGTGCCTAGAGTGAGTGCGTGCATATCAGCGGGATCGAAGACAGGGACGAGAGAGGGAGGGTGATCGTCAGAAGAGTTGTATCCATCATCGTGCAATGGAATCCATAAATTTTGCTTTGCCAACAAGCGATTCCTGGACGAGTTAATGAAATGAGAACCAAACGGGCGTATGCTGATACTCACCTGGCCGACCGTTGACGTGCCTTTTCCTGTTGGGAATCCTTATGACTGGTAGCCGTCAACACTGAGCACCATACATAATGAAAGATTGGTGTGAGCTCCTTACTTCTGGTAATATCGGCGCTGGTTTCTAGCTTTCCTTTCCTTTTCCAACTGTAGCTTCATCTTCGGCGCCCCATTGTCCAAGCTTGACTCATCGTGCTCGCGATGTGCAGCTGGTGGTGTGACATTCTGTTTGTCAGAGTGAGATGAAGTGCGGTGCGGCTGGTGAGCGTTGGGTAGCTTCTTGATCAACTGTCGTGTTTTCTGCATAGATGTCTAAAATGAGTTGAGTGAGATACGAAGAACGCAGCAAATGTTGACCGAAATGGTAGAAATGAAGGCTACTGTAAAGGGCTTTGGTCACGAGCGATCACGAACTTGAAGTGATCGTGTCCGTTTGGAACTTGGTTTCTCTCGTTTATCGCGAGATTGCTTCAATATTAATTGCAAATTGAATGCACCATCGAGTGTGTAGTGCAGGATTCTTGCCCGTACTTAATATTCAACATTTAAAGTTAATTACATTTGTCGCTATCGTTTGTTTCGTGAGGCACTGTGGCAGTTGTTTGAACTACACAGTTCCGAAAGTATACCCTTCTTACTTGACATTGCCGTTGCTGTAGCTAGATGTTCTCTAGTCATGTTAATGTTCTGGTTTATGCTTTTGTACGGGTTTAAGACACATCAATTGCTTTTTGTCGCTATCGTTTGTTTCGTGAGGCACTGTGGCAGTTGTTTGAACTACACAGTTCCGAAAATATACCCTTCTTACCTGACATTGCCGTTGCTATAGCTAGATGTTCTCTAGTCATGTTAATTTACTGGTTTATGCTGTTGTACGGGTTTAAGACATATCAATTGCGTCTTCATTGTGAGGTGACAAGATAACGAGACTACATGTAATACTACTAAATGACCTAGTTGTTCTCCAAAACTTTGACATAATGATCGTGCAAGGCGTCCGCGTACGCCTCCTCCGCTTCGGCTTTGCTCGCATACTTCTGATAGATGGCACAGCGAATGCCCTTCATTTGAGTCGCCGCAAAATTCCTGCAACGGATGCTCAACTACAGCGGAATCTAAGAAGTAGGAAGCAGTACTCACCATGCTGGGTAGACGCCAGGCCGCAATCCTTTGAAAACAATGTGCCACTCCGCACTGAGGAAGTTGTCCGAGGCAGAGGAGAATGCGGCCATTATGGCCTCTGGAGTGGGTATGGCAGGGGAAACTAACTGTGAACCAGCATCGTCCCGCGAAGGCAACATGCGAACAGCGCCAAGAGCATACGCGACGACATACGCACGCTCAGCCTCTAAACAGGTGTCAAAACCTTGATGTATATTTCCAGGCACTCTTTTGACGAGGGGCTTGACCTCCTCCCTACAGAGCAAACAAGACATGAGTATGAGTATGACATTAGAGCCATCGCATCAGCTCTTACCAAGTGTTGTAAATGCCAGGGCGAAGTCCTTCAAAAACAACGTAGGCAGTACGGCGGCGTCGGGTCTCTCGGGGAACGATTACGTGAACTTTAACAACGTGGCCACCTGGCACGCCTTGAGTCGCGTCTCCGGCATCAGGCCTTAGAAGAATAACTAATTAACTGGTAGGCTCGAGCACTGGAGCTTGAAATCGCACCATGTTTCCCTAACTCCAGTTCGTTTTCCGGAGGTTACGTTGTACACGTCATTTTGAAGCACAGGAGCGGGTGGGAGATGCACTATTAGCACAAATATTAGAACAAGGCCGAACTGCGTGAAGGAATATACTTTCCTGGTTTGTTGGTGTTGGCCGATGGTGACCGATCATGCACGGGCGGGTGAGGTCTAGTGGCCGAAGATGAGTGTGCTGGCAAAGGAGCTTGTGCAGGCGGGCGACGGCTGACAGCTAACGAGGCGGTACTCCTTGCCTGCTGTGGGATACTCCCTGAGTTGTTGGCATTATTGATACATGTGCGATTGCGATCTCCGTCATCAGATACGACAGTGCCTGGGTTACGTACTGCTGCTGCGCTGCTAGCAGCAGTTGGTGGAGGAGTGGGAAGGGGGTGAGGCATCCCCAATTTGTAAAGCGGCGAGGAGTTTGGAGATGTCCTCGTCGTCGCGTAGTGAATTGGCGTAGAACAACGGCATGGTGGTTCAAGGTTGGGGTGGAGGCACTGCTTGTCATTTTGGACTAGTCAAACGCGGCAACCTGGTGTCTCGCAGTCACATGTTAGTCTTATTTGGTTCAAATTGATGTGCAATATACAGGCTGGCAGGCGAAATAAGTCAAAGGTGTGATATAATGTGTTGTCTTGGAAGAGATTATCGTAGCAAACTCATGGATAATTTTGCTCGCTGGAAACGATAAATATCGTAATGCAACACCCAATTCAGTATTATGTACTACGGTCAAGAACGGCGACATTAATACGTACTAAATTAACCATATAACGCCGTGATACCTTCTTGACCGTGCCTAATGCGGCGATTTAAGGCTAGTGCGCCATTCTTCTTCTTTTTTTCCCGTCTCATTTCTGTTATTTCATAAGTCGTCGCTCGCAGCAAAACTTCACTACCCACCATGACCAAACGCAAGAATAAAGAGAAGGGCAAGGCTACTAAGCTGGGTGCTCCGGATCATTTCACTGGTTTCAAGAAGGATTTCCTCGTATCTCAAGCTGGTACATACCAGCAATCCTTGGACACGAAGACCACGACAGCGTTTTACAACAAAGTCACCGCGGACTTCGTCGCAAAGTACGGGCAGGAGGAGCCGTTCCATAAGGAGTTCGTTGAAGACCCCCCAGATCCAGAGGATTATGACAAAGACGAGTCAGAAGCTATACCTCTATCCGAGTCAGAAGCAGCGGAAAAGGCAGTCCTTTTTGCTAAACTTCGAACCGTGAGTTATACAAGTATATTTATACGTTACTGTGTACTGATTTGTCTACAGAAGCTGTCACAGTGGTATAGGCGAATGTATAAACGCCCCGAGGTCACGAAGGGTGGTGCACCGTCTTTGGCCAACCCATACATTGGCGTCATGACGGCCAACATCAACAAACAACCTCGAAGGCTCTCAGCCTTTCAGTGGTACTTCAAAAATTACTACAAGTCCCACGTGAAGGAAGAATACATTCGGCGTTTCACAATCGCCAAAAATGAGTACGATGATGCCTCGCTTGAAGACAAGGAGAATGGCACGGTAATGAAGCCGATCGATGTGCAAATACGGACTGAGGTTACGAAAGAATTTTGGAACCTCGAGACAGACGAGTTTCGTCAACAGGTGGCCCAAGATACAGAGGATGCCCACGCCAAAGCATTTGAGGAGTGGGAGCAATTGAAAGAAGTGCCGAAAACGGCCCAACAATTTCATCAGTATGTTGTCTCTATGCTGTATGATAGCACGGCTTATCTGATGTGAAACATGAAGACAACTCGCATCTGCTGGAATGTATCTTCACCCGGTCGCCGAAGCCATCGCATCACAGATGCAAGCTGCCGTCTCAATATGCATAATCGGACCGATAGGTGAACGGAACGGCGAGGTCGAAGTGCGGAGTGTCCACGTAAATTGGCCAGGGGGTCTTGCCGCCGCGACGTGGCCTGCGCATGATCCTACTGGCTATGCTGAGGCGGAGAAGTCCATGTGCGCGTATGGTCGAGCTAATTTCAGTCAGTGATTTATTTTGATATCTGTGCATGCAATACTGACCTTGTATGCGGCTGCTCAGGTAGTGCAGAATGCAAACGTCGTGCGTTGCCAATCAACGTCGACAAGGAGATGGAGCCTCGTGTGAGCGTCGAACGTACACCGTCTCCGATTCCATCCCGTCCTCGTACTCTTGCACCTCCTGCCAACGTCGAACGTACACCATCTGCAGTCCCATCCCGTCCTTGTACTCCTGCATCTCCTGTCATCGTCGAACGTACACCGTCTCCGATTCCATCCCGTCCTCGTACTCCTGCACCTCCTGCCAACGTCGAACATACACCATCTGCAGTCCCATCCCGTCCTCGTACTCCTGCATCTCTTGTCATCGTCGAACGTGCACCATCTCCAATCCCATCCCGTCATCGCACACCTGCATCCCTTGCGGCGGAAACTATATCTGTATCAACTGCCACAGACAACGGGATCGTTCGAAATCCCCCACCGTCTCCGCCTCGTCTGAATTTCTCGCCAATTCCTCCATCTTTGGATGAACCGGATGAAGAGCTACCTATTCCACAAGCATGGCGCAGAGTGAAGACGCCTGAACACAAGGCAGAGCCGCAACAAGCGACCATTGAGGGGCCCAATAACGACAGCACTCCAGATGTCACCACTCATGACTCCCTAACAACAGAAGCCCCCCCCCGACTCATCCGACTGGCCTTTACACATGGTAGATGCTAACCGGTATCTCACAGAAGTGGTCAACAATAATGTGGCCAACGCGAGAGACTGGGGTAGTACATGGTCAGGATGTGTGCGGGAGTTCATCGAGTTCCAGAGGCGATTTAATTTTCCGGATACTGGCCCTGCATTTCCGCCTGCTACCGAGACACGCCCACCCGAAATCGCTGCATGGATGAAGAACCGACGTCCCTGGAAGGATGTCGACATCGTCGATACAGAGCTGTTTGGGCGACAGTGGTGGGCATGGTGGCTGTCACTCCAGCCTGATTCGCGGAAGCGCCATGACGAACCCACTGCTGACATGGATTGGGCGAAGGTACAAAAGCCCGGCAAAAACGGGTTTTTACTGATTATGCTGGCATTGGTGTGGTGGGGAGCGGCTTCGAATAGAGAAGGGGAATGGCTCAAGGCCGTGGCAGACATCACAGACGTTCTGCGTTGCATATGCAAAGTTGTCCAACAACCTACCAAACGCAGTCCATTGAGCGGTTCTGGTGTTGCTAACACGGCCCGTCCAGTGTCGTCCAAGCGTAGTCGCAAAGGAGAAGCAGTAGGAGAAGGACCGTCAAAGAAAAGGCTGCGTGTTGGACGCTAAGGAATACTTTCACACACAAAAGAACTTCTTTAAAAAAACTCTCCGTACTTAGTTATGTCTTCACTCTACTTTATTCCCTAGACTTGAGCAATAATATGCGATTTCGTATTCCTATGAGAGCTCCGCTCATGCGCCTTTGTCTTCTACTTCCCCGGTTATGCCTCCAAGTGATCTACAGAAGCAATTGTTGAGAAATCAAAATTAGTGTACTATGATGTACGTAGTTGCAGGGGCTGAGTTATAGAATTTGAATTATTATAAACCTCCGCCGAGATTCAACGACGTGACGAAGCGCCGTGTCGGTGGGCAAACTTGTGAGTCGAGACGACCAAATGCAGCCACTCATCCTGCAACGCGACTGTACCCCAAATCCATCCACTACGCCCTTCTATTTGCAAAGACCTGATGCGGAGCTAGGTCTAAGCTAATATCGGACAAGAAGCCGTGTAACCATTGATGTCACGATCTATATCAACGGTCTGCTTTAGGCAGGTCCCGGCTGGAACCCAAATAGGCCCTGCCATTTGCCACAGTTCCGACATCATAACTATTGAGGCCCCTGAACTCAGCCGTACATTGCAATGCACTGCATGAATATATTTATACTACATTACAATGTTTCTACAGGGTCACCTCCTTGACTTCGGATTTTTGGCCCTCAAGCCCCTCTCCCACCTCGCGTTTGCAAACGCAATGCCCCGCCATCACCACCACCTCATTAGCACTACCGCACCACCTCCCTCTGCCGCTCTCCACCCCCATTTCTGATGGCGCGCCCGAAATCAAGCCCCAGTGGCTTGGTTTCGGGTTACCCTTAATTAATTAATTAATTTGTTTCTTTTTCTCAGTTATAGTCTGGCTGAGCCATATTGGCTCAGCAATTCAGTGTTATAATTATTACTTAGTACTTCATGTCTATATTGTGTAGGTAGTATACAAAAATAACCAATATTTTTTGTCTAGTGGACTTAAAAAGTTTTTCAGTGCGGCAGCACATCACATGACCAAATGCAACCCACCCACAACCTTGCTTCACAAGGTCTCTCAAATGTCGGCATTACCACGTGCGTGCCAAAAATCCATAGTACCAAACAAAGAATGTGGTGCGCATCTTAAACAGGTTACGAGTCTTTAAATGATAATTTAAAACTCGTTCTTATAACCCGAGCTTTTAAGCAAAATTCTCATCCTAAGATTTGCGTCGTATACCGTGGGACACTTATTTCCTTACTGTGAGACTGCTGTTTGTAGTGTAGATAAGTAAAACCGCAAAACCAACGTGTATTTTCGATATAAAAGGCAATTCTGTAACTCTGAAATGAAATGATCACATAGCAACACTCACAGATTTAAATTACACAAATTAAAATTTTACATACATTTTCATCTACGTAGAGAGTACGTATAATTAATTTCATGATTTTAGGAGACCTGTAAAATATGCTACGATGACAATCGAAATCGCGATTCGAAAGTGGTCGGAGTTTGAAACTCCGCCAAACGCGTCAAGTTGACGTGTTTCTCTCGTCCCCTGCAAACACGAAACCCACCAAGAACGAAGGTTACCAGCCTATCAGTGGGCTGCAGGGAGGGCTGGGAGTGTGTAGAGAGGGGATGGGGTTGGATAGAGAACACAGGTGAAGCAGGAGGGGTATCAGCTCAACAGGTAAGCACTGCTGTCACCACCCACCATACCATCTTACTCACCACCCCTGCCCTCTAGGTTAGCACGGGAGGGGGGGCTGTAACCCCACAGCACCCCACTCCGTCAATTGCTGCAAAATGCAGCCATGGCGGCTCGGTTGTGGGGTTTTGGCCCAAAGCCATCCCCACCTTGTGTTTCGCGGACGCACAACCCCACCACCGCTGCTGCCGCTGCTGATTTATATGCACCACCACCACCACACCCCTACGCAATGTCCTCCATCGCCGTTTCACATGGCGTGCCCGAAACCGAGCCACGATGGCTTGGTTTCGTGTTTTTGGCTCAAACCCCACCCCCCGCCTCGCATTTCATGAATGCACCACCCCATCACCACCACCACCTCGTACGCATCACCATCCCACCCCTACACACCGTTCTCCATCGCCGTTTCGCACGGCGCACCCGAAACCGAGCCACAATGGCTTGGTTTCGTGTTTTTAGCTCGGACCCCATCCCCTGCCTTGCGTTTCACGAACGCACCACCCCGCCTCCACCACTACCTCGTACGCACCACCACCCCACCCCTATGCAGCGTTCTCCATCGCCGTTTCACACGGCGCACCCGAAACCAAGCCACAACAGCTCGGTTTTGTATTTTTGGCTCAAACCCCATCCCCCGCCTCACGTTTCACGAACGCACCGCCCCGCCTCCACCGCTACCTCGTACACACCACCACCCCACCCCTATGCAACGTTCTCCATCGCCATTTCACACGGTGCGCCGTAAATCGAGCCTCATCTCTGCCGTTTTCGACAGCGCACCCCAAACCGGGCCTCACGGCTCGGTTTTGTATCTCTTTTTGTTTTGTCTTATTACATTGTATAAGTGTTAGCTTTCCGGCTCAGTACTCCTATGATACAGTGTCCCTGTCTGGATAGTAAGAAATACCCATAATGTAATTTAAGTTAAAAAATATTTTTTGATTCAGGAATTTGAGGGCGGGCAGCACGTCACGTGACCGAAGTCTGTAAGTTGTTCATCTTTTGAAACTCCGGATTGCGCGCGGCTGTACTCTTTTCTCCTTGCTTCCTCCCATCATCATTCACATGAACTTCTACCACATCTCCTTGTTGCTACTTGTGGTGCTCTCAGCCTACTCTGAGGGTCCTCAGCATGCTAAATCCCCTGAACCCACTGTCTGCTCAAACAGCTCCATCTCATTGGGTGTTTTAGCCCCTATCTTACCTCAGTATGAGGTGTTTAAGTTTACCTTACCTTCAAAGGTGTATATGTCTACCCTACCTCCAAATGAGGTGTTTATGTCTACCCTACCTTCAAAGGTGTATATGTCTACCCTACCTCCAAATGAGGTGTTTATGTCTACCCTACCTTCAAAGGTGTATATGTCTAACCTACCTCCAAATGAGGTGTTTATGTCTACCCTGCCTCAGAATGAGGTGTTCAATATTTTTGCTGTTAGCTGTCAATTTTCCGGCACAATGAAAACTGTCACATATTTTCCGTCAAATATAGTTAAAAGCATTCAAAAATTAACATCAACTGTGGTATGTGGTGGAGAAAAAATTGGTTGGTCAATTAGAATTATCTTGGAGTATCTTCGGCATGTTTTTAAAATGTATGCTTGGTCTCTATCTGAGAGTTGGGCTTCTATTCAACTTAAATGCAAACTCGCTGCATTATTTTCAAAGCAATCATTTTTCAGAAAGCATGACTTTGCTATTTATGAATACAAACTATGCCATATCAGTCAAAATTTGCACTTGAAAATATTTTCATATAATAAAAATTCCACCCTTATGCAAACCAAAGAGGAAAATCCAACAAAATCACATCAATTTCATTTTTATGGTGGTGGAAAGGCTCTTATATTTTCATTTGATGAACTTTGTTCATACTCCTCTGGTGACTTGCAGGATCAGCAGTATCAGTTTCTACGATGTATCAAAAAGAACGATATGCAGGAATCTGTTTTAAACAACGATGAGGTTTTTTGCAATGTACCACTTCATATACTTGCACCAAAGCTTACACTCAAATGTGTAAAAAATATTTCTATCTTGCATGATATGTTTATGCCTTCAAAAATCCTACTGAAAAATGCCCAGATATTGCTTCAAGATCACAAATGTCAATGTGGTGTATTTTTGTCGGTATTTAAACCCTACAGAGTGGCTTCAAATGCTGAACATCAACAAACATGGTACAAAAATCATAAGGAGAAACGTGCAGAGTATAATAAGCATCCTGAATATCAAGAATCTAATAAAAAATCCTCGCAAAAATATTATTTGTCCAAGAAAGATGTGAAGTTTCCACCTGCTCCACCTTCTGTAGAGTTATTTCATAATATTGTGTCCAATTTCTGTGCTGACACTTCTCCAGAGATGTTTGAGGAAGCTGGTTGTGTGGTATGTGGTAAATTGACTCCAATTTGTGAAATGGAAGAGTGTTCTGAAATTGAGAATATAAGTTTGCTAAAAGTTGATGGAGTTACAAGAAAAGCCAGATGCAAAAGTTCAGATCCAGTCAGAGAGTTGAAAGGACCTGTCCTAGCACCTGGTTGCACTAGGGCCTGTTCTATATGTTTAGAATCTCTGGGTAAGAAAAAAATGCCAACTCTGGCTCTTGCAAATGGTCTTTGGATTGGAGAGATACCAGATGAATTACAAGACTTGACATACGCAGAACAGTTGCTAATTGCCAGGGTTCGCCATAATAGATGCATAGTCAAAGTATCATCTGGCATGTCTAAAATGCGGGCAAATGCAATATCCTTTTCAAACCCAATGCCTAAAATTTATAATGTTTTACCTCCTCCTGTAGAAGAGATGGATGAAGTCCTGGCATTCATTTACACAGGTCCTTGTAAACCAACAAAAGCTGACTTCAAGCAGACACCTTTACTTGTGAGGCGTTTAAAAGTGTCCAAAGCATTACACTGGTTAAAACTTAATCATGTTGACTATTATGACTGCGAAATTTCAGCCAGAAATTTGGCTTCATATCCAGAAGAAGGTCCTCC
>KN833065.1:101116-134542 GCA_000827315.1 Piloderma croceum F 1598 | reverse complement strand
TAATCTCAGAACATCGTGTGGGGGCTTCAGAAAATTCAAGTGGGTACTCTGGTCTATGGGGATGCATAGTCCGTCGGCGCCGAGGCCTACTCTGAACCCTTTGCTCTCTGGAAACTGAAATACAAGTTATTATACTGCAAGTTCTTGAAATCATTCAAATAATCTCAACAACAGTATTAGAACATTGTGTGGGGGCTTCAGAAGAATCAGGTAGGTACTTGGTTATGTAAATATGCATAGTACGTTGGCGCCGATGCCCACTCTGAGCTGACGGCCTCACAAAAGCTGAAATCCAAGTGGTTATACTCCAATTCTTTGAGATCATTGAATTAATTTCAACAACTCCATTGTAACATTGACTGCAGGCCTCATAAAAATCATATAAGCATTTTAGTAAAATGAGTACACATCCTGCGTTGGCTCCGAAATGGTACTTTTGTATGTAGGTATCCATACTCTGTCAAGGCCAAGACCTCCTCCAAGCCCTTTGCCACGCAGAAACATAAAAACAACTTGTAGTAAGGACCATCACTGGTCAACCTATGTGGTACAGGAAATTATCATAAGGAGCATCATTTGGCCCACCCATGTGGTACAGGTAGGTACCATCTCCGGCCGACCCTTGTGACACGGGAAATGGTCACAGGGAGTACCATTCGGCCCATCTGTGTGGTACCAGTATGGACCATCTCCGGCCAACCTGTGTGGCACGGGAAATGGTAATAGGGAGGACCCTTCAGCCCATCCATGTGGTATAGGTAGGGACCATCTCCAGCCAACCCTTGTGACACGGGAAATGGTCATAGGGAGCACCCTTTGGCCCATCCGTGTGGTACAGGTAGGGACCATCTCCGGCCAACCTGTGTGGCACAGGAAATGGTAATAGGGAGCACCCTTTGGCCCATCCATGTGGTACAGGTAGGGACCATCTCCGGCCAACCTGTGTGGCACAGGAAATGGTAATAGGGAGCACCCTTTGGCCCACCCGTGTGGTACCAGTGCGGACCATCTTCGGCCAATCTGTATGGCACGGGAAATGGTAATAGGGAGGACCCTTCAGCCCATCCATGTGGTATAGGTAGGGACCATCTCCGGCCAACCCTTGTGACACAGGAAATGGTAATAGAGAGCACCCTTTGGCCCATCCATGTGGTACAGGTAAGGACCATCTCCAGCCGACCCTTGTGACATGGGAAATGGTCATAAGGAGCACCCTTCGGCCCATCCGTGTGGTACAGGTAGGGACCATCTCTGGCCAACCCGTATGACAAGGCTACAATATCAATCTCGGCCAAAGTCCGCTGGCCCGTATGGATTGGGCCATTGTCAAGTCAGGTGGTCCGTATGGTATGGGTATAAAACACTGAAAGGTGTGTCGAAACCCAGTCAAAAGACCATCACGCCTTCGAAACTGCATTTTGAATTATGATTTTAACTTTTTTCTTAGCCGTCCTTTGATACTTAGCTTTCACCTTAGTTTTGTCTTACCAGTTGCTGAATTTTGTGTTACTCTTATTCAGCACTTTATGCACTCATTGCCCTTATTGTCACTTATGTTCTTCCTTAGGCTACATCTCCGCTTACTGCATCACCTGGCTAAGTAAATAAGCTGTGCTTATTTTACTTAATGTCCTTAATTGAATTCTAAGCATAATAAGTCGAAAAAGTGGATCTAGGATTTTCCTGATGTGCTACCCTCAACATATCCAGCTGACTCGTCTGCAGGACGTTTGTAGCCTGTCAATATCTGACTTTCAGAATTTGTCGTGCCATTATGGTTCTGGTTCTTCTCAAGAAACTGTGAAAATTCTGGGGAGAGCTGAGCTTCCTGATACACCACATGCCTCCTATATGTTCGTTCGGACACATTTTTGCCGCCAGAGCACCTTTGAGAACAGTTGCACCAATAGAGAGGCCCAGTCATGCTAATGTCGGATTAAGGTGGAAAGTATAACAATGTCATTGAACGAGAAATGCCAATTACAAAGCAAAGCAATTACAAAGCGAAGCAGGTTTGTGTTTGACGCGTATCTGATGTTGAATTCACGTGTGAAGTGCCATCGCGAGAGAAAAGAAGAAAAGATTTGCCAGTGGAAGTTACACTGCTCGAAGAAGACCGATCGAAGCAGATGCCGTCAGAAGTGCTCGAGATAGTCTGATTAGGGCTGGCCCTAGCCGAGGGACTTTCACTGGGATTGACCACTTGCTTCATTGTTGATGCTTGGCACTACATTGGACATTGCGTGACAGACATCTTGTACAGAACATGGTGCAATCCTGCACCTGCAAATGGCACGCAACCTGATCTAGTTATCGCACTAGAGGATGAAGCTGGCAGTGTTCATCTTACCCGAGCTTTCAATACGGAAACCTCCGAACAACTGAATGCTTGGTTGAATGGTTTTGAGCCTCAAATGTGACAGATGACGGATTACAATTTCGATTTCTTCATGCATGCCGTCATGCTCATTTACCGAGATGCAGTTGATGCAAGAATTGTCCAGAAAGGTCTGGAGTTGCCTCAGGAGTCTGATAGTGGAACAGACGATGACGAAAACGGGGAAGGAATGGCAGCTGAGGGAGTGGAAAATGGATTAGCACAATTGTAATACAAACGGATCAGTGAAATATAGTTTATTCTATAGATTACTGTAACGGCCGTCATTGAATGTTGCCGTACCTTGAAGGGAGACACTGACATACGGTGATGGTCCACTCGAGTCGTCGAAAGCCAACGGAAGTTGGCAAAGGTCGGTGTCTGTCGTCGTCTGTTGGTGGTGTATGGTGACATACAGCGACCAGGCTCTCATGGTCAGTGGCAGTCGGCGTCTGACGCCCTCAGTCGCCGACGTGACCACCGGAGCGTATATTACTGGAGAAAGTTGAATGAGTTTGAGAAACGGACAGAAAGCCTGAGTACTTCCCTCACCATTTCCCGGGCACCTAATATGTATTGAATATTTTGTATGTTCGTACATAATATGATATGGAACTGCTTTCCGGGATCTCTACTGAGGATGAGAGCCTAGAGGGTTATTTTGAACACAAACAAAGCCACCGAGGTCGACAATCTCGATCGATCTGCACCTAGGGTTAGGGTCCTCTTCAGTCTCGTTCCCCATACATCCTCGAGTCACCGACTCTGGTCACGTTCTCCCTTGGGATGTACACAGACCAACGCACGCACGTCTCCGGGCCCCCACGTTCCGTGCGGCTAGCAAGAGTCGGTACACCCGGGTTATCGGCTATCTCCAAGGCGCCCGAGGAAGCGGGAAGGGAACGGGTGGTCGTCGTTGCTGGGAGGGAATGTGCGTCCGTCCTTAGACTGTTTGAATTATTTGCTAATAGCATGGACCGACAGCCCTCCGAATAATCCGCGCTTCGTCACCTTCCTCCGCCTCACAACCCCAACAATCCACCCGCTCCTCCGTAGCCGACACCTCTTCCTCCTCGATACTCCCCGGCCAGATAGGTCCCTCCCAAAAATCAACCACCTCCCGCACGGGATACCGCCTTGACGCGTCTAGGAATCTATGGGATGGGAGTGGATTGAAGGTTGATTCTGCGTTGACGGATGTTGGGTGGGGTGTTGGAGGTACATTTCATCGTCTCTCTCTCTCTCTCTCGATTTTTGACCCCACTTCCACCTATATAGCATTTTCGAATAAAATATTAACAAGCTCCCGGAATGGCGAACTCGTCATGTGGGATCTACATAAACCAGGATCGTCCAAAGTCGGTCAGTCGTTCCTTCCCCCGCCTTTCTAAACCCTAAATACAAACACAAAACAGAACGTCGCACAAAAGACCACATCCGCTCAATCCACCAACTCTCTATATCGAGTATCGTACATTATTATTGCGTCACTGGCGGTGCGGATGGGGATGTTAGGGTTTGGGTGAGTCCTCCTTTAGGCTCTTTGGATTTTGGGCTTCGAGGCTTTATCTTTGGTGCGGGCTTTGCTTCGGTCTTGCGCGCGTTTTTGGAGTCGCGAATGTCTTATCTCTTGACGTGCTCTACGCACGCTCGAGGGAAAAGACTCAGAGCCGGAGCTGTACGCACGAGTAAATCGAGCTCTTTATGCATTCGAAATGATATCCCTACGTTTTACGCCTTTGGCGTTTACACGCTTGAGGGTACAGTACTCGGAGCTGGAGATATACGCACGCGCCAACCGAGATCTTAATGTATTCGAAATCATATCCTTGTCGCTTCTTGTCTTTTCTTCTTCTTCCTATTATTATTCCCTTTCCCACTCCAATCTAACCCCATCATATCGACAGGACCTAAGAGACCTCTCCCGCTCCCTAATGAAGATCCACCACCCCATCTCCGTCCGCTCCGTCGTATTCTCAACAAGCCTATCAACACCCCTCCAAATCGGAGTGGGGCTGGATAATGGGAGTGTTTATCGGTGAGTTCGTCCCTACCTTCCATGTCTCTATCATCCCCAACTCACCCATTCACGCATTTAACAAGATGGGACCTCCAAAAAGGCCCAATAAGACATATGGATAGACTTCCTATTGCGCATACTGGGCCTATACTTGCGCTGGATTGGAGTAGCGCTGCGTCGTCGACGAAGAGCCGTGCGCGGGATGATGGAAGTGTTGGTCATGGTGATGATGGCGGGGGTATGGGGGGTGGTATGGGGGTGACGGGGGCAGGTGTGAGTGGGGTGGGGGGAGGTGCGGGGTTGAGTTCTGCGGGGTGGATCGTTAGTGCTGGATTAGATCGGACTGTCAAGGTAAACATTTTCACCCATTCTATTTCTCAAAATATGCATCTTAAAGTTAATCTTTTGGCCTAAACCCCAGATATGGGACGCTTCCCTCTCCCACATCCCTCACAAACCAACTTACACACTACACCCTTCCTTCCCCGTACGTCGCGTCCTCTGGCGACCGGAATACGAATGCGAGCTCGCCCTCGTCTCGAATGAGGATTTCGGTAGCGGCTCGGGGAGCGGAGGGGAGGTCAGCGCTGGGGGCGGGGCTGGGGCTAGTCCTGATTTCACTGATATGGGGGGTATTGTTGGGAGGGGCAGTGATAGTGGTTTGGGCAGTTTGGGGGGGAAAGGGAAGGGGTTCTCTGGTGATGCGGTTGAGATTTGGGATGTGAGGAGGGGGTGGATCGCTAAATGGGCTGTTGGTGGGTCTGCTATCGAAGGTGGTGTTGCCGGTGAGACTGCAACCTCTCGTCTCCATCCGGGATCATGTGACTGAACGAACCTCGGGCTTTTATTTGTTTTTTTATTACTGTAGACATAGCATTTGCTGATTCGCATACAATCTGGGCACAGCACCCCTCCGGGACATTCTCACAGCTTGATATCCGCCAGTCATCTAGACCGATTGACGCGATTCCGCGCACGTGCGTTTCTTGGGAAGCTGGAGGTGGGTTGGCGTTTGTGAGCGGGAGGAAAAGCCCGTGGGAGGTTCCGTTTGACGATGTGTACGTCGTTTTTTTTTTGTTCCCCCCCCCCCCCTACGAGTGGTCTTATGAGCTGATCTTCGCTATTAGTCACCCCGATCACCGACAAGCTTTCGAAGTACGCAAGCGGGGATCGAAACTCAAGCATCTTGGGGACCCGCCTGCGATACCTGCATCGCAGAATTTCGGGACGTTTGTTCGAGAGAGTTCGACTCGGGATTTTGAAGCTTTTGTTAAGCTAGCGAGAGGATACGTGTTCCAAGGTACAGATCGGAAGACTGTTTGTACTATCAATGCAGAAGTAAGTTTATTTTTATTTTTCTGTTGTGCGATAACAGACCATTTAATATATGTATGTTTGACAGACTGCATATCAAGCAGGGAAACACCAAGCTGCTCAAGCATGGTTGCTGATGGGATCTCTCCTCACCGATATCATTCCACCTCCAACACCACCTGCGTCCCCGCAACTACAGTCCGCATCTACAGGACTATCCCACTCTGTCTCAGCTCCCGCTGCCATCCCCGAAATTTCATCAGCCTCTCAACCCGTAGCCGATTCAACAGGTCGTTCATCATCTGCCGGACCAGCTTTTGCAAATGGTAACACACTCGCAACTCACAGCAACGGTTCTCCTAGCCGTCCAAATTCCCGCCTTGTCACCCCTTCGTCGTCAAATCCTTCCTCACCTCATCGTGGGACCGTGGGATTACCGCCTGTCACCCCCGCTCCGCGTCGCTTGTCCGTATCTCTACATCGACGAGGGTCGACTGTGGGATCAGATCAACCTCCATCGAGACGTATGTCATCCTACAGCCGGCCGTCGATACCAACTTCGAAGAGCGAGAGTCCAAACCATGATAGTCATAGGCATGTTGGGGAGGGGGCGCTGGACGATTCTGATTCGTCCGATAGTGACAAGGAACAGAAGGAGAACAAAGTAGATGGTGGATCTAGCGATGAGGAGTCTGGGCTGAGACCTTTAATATCGCCATATCAGCCTACTAGGGTTGTGCCGACCACACCTAGCCCGTTATCCCATGTTGCGGTTCAACAACAATGGAGCGAGGATGAAGAGGGTGGAAACGAAGACAATGAGGCATCTCCTTCTCCTGGATCCACTGAGTCGTCGAGCAGTTCAGAAGGCAATGCACAACGGAAAAAGCGAAAATACAGTCGTGCTCGTCGGCACTCTCATGCGAAATCCCGCAGTCGCAGCTCCACTGTTGCGTCGCTTGCAGCGTCATCGCTTGTGCAGGTCCGTAAGCCACTGGTGCAGCAAGGATCAAAGGGCAGTATTCGGACTGTGATTGCTGGGGACGTCTCTGTCGGTGAACCTGATTCGAGAGAAGAGACTGTTATGGATGTGTCTGCAAAGGATAAGCCGGCGTTTTCGCCGGAGTCCCAGAAGAGGCAGCGGTCTCAAGCTGTTTCGAGTGACATGGGATCAAATGCGCCGGAAGATGTTGAGGTGATGGTGCTAGAGGCTCCAGAACAGAGGAAGAAGATGGGCGAAAAGAGCAGGTTGAGAGTTGTGGCTGAAGAGACCAAGTTCCGTGAGATAGGATGGGATACTCTCCGAGATGCCTTACGGCGGTTTGCAGACGAAGGAGATGTACAAATGTGTTCCATGCTTGCAACAGTCGCGCCGCAGGAGCTAAAAATCGAGAAGCGTAGAGTGGCTCGATTTTTGGAATCTTACATCGGTTCGTTCCGTTGCTCTGAGTTGTTTTTAAAAGCTCGCGATTTGACTTTGGTTGTCAGATATCCTCACGCATCTCCAGTTGTACACATCAGCTGCGTATGTGCGGAAATATTCGGAGATAGAAGACGTCCGTGCAATTACCAGAGTCAGTGGCAATTGGCTCTTAGTAGAACCGAACCTTCTGTTGACTTATCGCAGCTTGAAACTACCATTTACACATCATGTGGGCGATGCCGCAAGGCCATGGTTATTCCACCTACGTCCCTAAAGTCGACCTCTCACAAAGGTAGATACTCGTACTGTCGGTCATGCCAGCAATCTATACAGTGCTCCATATGGTACGTTCTTCCTTGACTCCGTTTAAATCTATATTCAAGCCATCCTTAGTCACCTTCCCGTTCGGACTCTACTTTTACAATGCTCGGTTTGTGCGCATGGAGGCCACCAAGAGTGCTATCGGCGATACTACATGGAACGACCTATGGTTGAAGTGGACATACCATCCGAGTCGTCGTCAAACGAAAACCGTGGTGGTTCAGCCGTTAGTCCTTTACTGTCGGGAAATGAGCAGGATGACGACAACACACTCGTTGTTGATAATGGACCAGGCGCCACCAAAACAGCTGGGTTATCGCAAACTAGTAAGTTCTCTGGGCATCCTTGCGCGACTGGATGTGGGCACTTTTGTTGGGCCGCTACCGGAATGCCTAGCGGAAATGTAAATTGACACGCTTATTGACTGGCAGCGTTTGAGTGTTGTACTGGCAAGATCCAATGACATCGCGAGATCTATTTCGTGTAGGAATCAGTGTTATAAATCCACTTCAACATGGTTACAAGACAACGGAATACACCATAAGACCTACAAGAGTACTTTCATGCCTAGCTAGTGTCTTACCGTTGTGTTTACACACGACCCTCCTTCATTTCTTCAATGAGAATAATATCAGGATTGCGTCCACGAACTTCAGGGAGCAGCAAACTGAATACAGCCCCGGCAATGCAGGAGCCAAAGAAGACTGTTCGTGAGATCAAATAGTGCCATGAGGAAACTCGAAGCGAAGCAATACAGCATTGGAAACTTACTCCACAAAATGGCGGGTGTGCCAACTTTATTAGAAAGGGTACTGAAAGCGGAAGCGGATATGATAGCGCCAACTTTGCCGGATGCAGCAGAGATGCCATGTGCAAAAGCGCGATATCGGGTTGGGAAGAGTTCGGCCGGGTAGCACTGCAAACAGCGTAAATCAGGAGTGATAGGATAAAAAATAAATCAGCTTACATATGTTGTTGAGTTGGCTCCAAAATTGAAGAAAAACTGAGCAAACCAGTCACCAATGAACTTAGTTCCCGATCATTATGAAATGATAAATACCTGAAGTAGCGTGAAGTTAACAATGAACGCAGCATGACTCAAAGTGTGGAATTTGCCGGCAAGAATAGCAACTACGCCATCATCAGGTAGGTCCACATCAGTATTCTCACGAAACTCTTTTTGGCACTTGCACAATGTTGTGCAACTGTGGCAAGTTAACAAGTTGCAAACCGAACCAGCTATGTCGAGATTCCGACAAGTTGCGCATCTAAATTGTTCCATGATCTCCTAGGACCACTACATAGTATCTGCCTCATTCACAGTTCATCTATACGTGTCCCAAATATAACCAGAGAGCCCGAGCAATTTTTTATTTGCGGATGTTGTTGTCATTGTCATTGACGACAACAACAACTATTCCTCATCTGCATCACGTTGAGTAGCCTTAAAAAGATTCTGAGCTGGCGGTTTTACTTGATATATGCCTTAAACTTATTGGGAACCCATAACTCAAGTATAGGCTGCCATAGGCTTTCGCAATCATGAGATCCGAGATTAGTAAACTTGTTGAGACTTGTCGGCAAGCGGTAAAGTGGCCGAAAGGCCCGAAAAGGCAGAAATCTTTTTGTGGTTTTGCTGATGCAACTGCATAGCCTTGAGCGAAGAGAAGGGCACGTACGGAATAAAGCTGCTGGCAAGAATCCTTGAATTTGAATCCATTTCCGTCCAAGTTCCTCAATGGTTTAAACCGTCACATAGTATCCTTACAAAAAAAATCAGATGGCTATGTAGCTGGCAGTAACCAAGTTAGTCCATACCAGGCACAAAGCCAAGGCCAGTAATAATGAGGGTCCCAATGGAAATCTTGTACATTTGCTCCCATGGTGTGCCCTTCTTACCGTCAAAGCCAATTTGTTGCAAGACAATGTTTTGGTTGAGATTGATACCATAGAAACTGGACGAGACAATGATCAGTGTCTGCTTGAGAGTGACACTCCGAAAAAAATGTACGCAATGTCCAAGCACGCGCATGTCCCTATTAGCAATTTTGCATGTCTCCATTTGGAGATATAGCTCAAAAACTCTGTAGGTATACCATGAGAATTGACATCTGCTATGAACAAAGCATTTACTGACCCAGAAAATGTGCCTTCTTCACAAGCTCATCTGGTGCCTCCTGTGTCAGAAACACAGTATGGTGGCAAAGATGATGATGATGAGCTCAAATCCATCTGTTGAATCAAATATACGCTATAGAATGTCCAGATAATTGCTATTCCACGCACAAACTACTTTACGGCCCAAAGTGTTGGCAGAATAGCCTGAATTACAACATATATTGCCAACCTCAGCCGGGCACAATAAGATAAAAGGGATATTTTTTTCACTCACCAAAAGCACATTGTCTGATAACACTCCCAATATTTGCAGCCACTTTGAGAAAGCCTGAAAGGCCTGGAGGTAGGCTTTTGCCACTGTACAGACAATATTGGAGCATTGTTGATACAGGTTAGTAGAGTGTTAGATCGCAAGAATACTGTTTGGCTACCAACATACGTTAATGATGAGCAAGTCATAGGCTGAGAAATATTCATGAGTGGATGGGATTGATATTGGTCTCAGCTCACCATCAAGAAAAAAACCGACCTAGTGTCATATGAGACAGTCAATACCTCTTGCCAAGGTGAATTAAATCAGACGCTCACTCCAGCAATGCCCAACAACTTGACCAGCGTATATGTTAAAAGAAATGGGGGTCTATCTTCGCCCGATTACCCATACTCTTCGAGCTGAGAACGGCCTGTAGGGACTAGCGGAAATGATTCCAGATGTGCTGAAGACATCACTTGCAGTTTAACTGTGAGCACACAGGTATGGTTAGTGCCTATTTATACCGTCTATTTATCCGCAGTGAAAGCAGAGATATGCCAACAAAGTCAAGTACTTTACACTCACCCACACGTTTCCATGGACTCCACAAAGACTCTTAAGAGTCTCTGTGGACTCCTCAGAGAGTCCTCATGGAGTCCATGAGGACTTCATAGAGACTCCATGAGGAGTCTCCAAGGACTCCATAGTCCATTTCCTACTAGTTCCCAACCATCTACATGGACTCTGTGTGGAGTCCATGTAGAGTCCATGTAGAGTCTTCATAGACTCCACATAGAGTCTAGAGGGACTGTCTGAAATACAGTGGATTCCATGAGGACTCTTTGCGGACTCCTCATAGACTCCCCGTGGACTCTCCATAGACTCTGAGGGACAACCTCCCTTATATAATTTAGTGAAAAACAAATTGCAGGCAAAAATAATGGCCTTAGTGAGAGTCAAACTAGGAACCTTTTGGTAACTGTTAAACAATGCAGTAACCAGCTGAACTAACTGGGCATAAATGATATATATATTGTTGGAAATATGTTATGCCTACAGCACATGTGGGAAATAAACAGCCTCAGCTACAGCCCACAACCCTCAATCCTCCCTACCATCAACGATGACAACAGCAACAACACGCCTCACCAGGTGAGTACCAACCCCCACCCCCACCATCACCACTAACCACCACCACTAACCACCACCACCCAGCTCAACCACCACCACCAACAACAGCACCACCAACAGCAACAGTAACAACAACAACAACAACAACAACAACAACAACAATGACCAACACCACCACCAGCCACAGCAACACCAACGCTGACAACAGGCAGGGGAAAGAGGGCACTGACGGGCACAACGGCAACAGCAGCAGCCGCCCCTGCCCGCAACCACCTCCACCCCCTACCGTCATCAGACAATGATGCCAACGCCAATGGTACACCCCCACTAACCACAGCAGCAGCAGCAGCCCCCACCCACCACCACCACCACCACCACCAGCCACAGCAACAACAACGCAGCAATGGCTGCACTGAAGATGACGACAGATGGGCAGGGCGATGACGAATAGCGCAAAACGGGCGGGTGATGGTGTGCCCCCCCCCACCTCTTTTATAAAAATAAATTACTAATCCCACCCAACACCACCTCAGGTAACAACGCACAATGACAATGATGACGATGACAGTATGTACCCCCCTCCCCTTTTAAAATTTATATATATTACTAATCCCCACAGGTCACAACACATGACAATGGTATGTACCCAGTAGCCGCCCCCACCACGACGGGGACGACACGCCAGTACCACCACCACCACAGACGAGGCACCAGCAACAGCCAGCCCCACTGCCCACCCCACCAGCACCACCGCGGATGACGCACCACCACCACCGCCAGTGACAACACACCACCACCACCACCACCACCACTATCACGACGGGCGGCGACCCAGTGCATAATATGACACAGCACAACAACCCCCTTCCTGGCACTTGATGCGGGAGGGTTTTTATTTTATTTTATCTTATCTTATTTTATTATCTATGTTGTACCTGCCTATGTTGTAAGTAGTTAAAATAATAACATTTTTTTTCATTGCAAATATCATTGTTAAGTGACTCTGCAAGAATATTAATGAAGAATAGAATATGAGTTTGTAATCAAGGTACTAACTATTACACTCCTACAAGGGTAGATTTTACAAAAACTTATCATAGTCCACCCAAAATCCATGGACTCTTCATAGAAACTGTGGATTTTGGGTGGAGTCCTCATGGAGTCCACAGAGACTCCATGAGGACTCTCCATGGACTCCATGGACTCTATGAGGAGCCCATGTAGACTCTATGAGGACTCCACATAGACTCCACGAGGATTCCGTGAGGACTTTTAGGAGATTATGAGGACTCCATGAGGACTCCATGGAAACCCATGGGGGACTGTAAAATACAGCATCATGGTGAGCTAGAGAGTTGGGCCTCGGAACTTTGTAGGCCCTGCAATGTATGCAACAAGGACCAAAGGTATCTAGGGGGAGGGGGCATGAACATGAGTGTAAGACTCCTGAAGTATGTGATGGGGAACACAATGTCCCAAATGCTTGAAATGGCCATCAATCATCCTCCTCCTGAAATTGGGGAAGGTTTCAAGAATCTGATGTGTCACTGTGTCAAGATCATTGTCAGAAAGGGTAGAGGCACTTCCGGTAGATGAAGTCCAAAAATGTGTGAGTGTGCCATCATTGTCAATGTGGTCAATATATACTGGCAACTCCAAGTTCTACAAGGCCTTGCTCTAAAGCTCAACACCAAGCAGTCCTGGCACTGCAACCAACAATTGCACCAATATGAGTGGAGCCTTGGAGCAGGACACTTGCAGCTAGAAAATTCAGGTCCACATGGATAGAGGGATGGCCCAGAAGACCAGTACAAATGATCTATGCAATGAGGATAGCATGAGCTTCAGGAGGATCTGCAGATGCATGAGAAATATCATCAATTGCATTGAGCATGTCGTGAATGCTGGACTCAATAGTGACCTGTTCCTTAATGGGAATGACATCCACATGCTAAAACTGATTGTCAAAACCCAGTGAGTCAGAAAACTTACCTGCTCAATGGTTGTGAAAAACTGGAGGCAATCTTGTTTGGATACATTCAGATGAATGGCATCAACAACTTGAGTTTGCAGAGCAATGTCAATGCTGCAACACAATTTGATGTAAGCTAAACAGATGGTGTGGAGAGGCAGCAGCACTAGGTTGATCTCCATGTCAGAGATTAAGGCCACCTTGCATAGCATAGCGGTCTTGATGAATGTATGTAATTGTTCCACAACAAATGTGACAAGAATGTGCCTGATACAAGTTATATCCACTGTGGTCTGCTGTGATAGCCACAAGTCAAAACTGAAGATCACAAGTCAAAACTGCCAATTCCAAGCTTAACACCAAATGTGAAACACAAATCATATTGTCTGCTCAGGACTATGACATGTCTAAGCGGATAAAATGACTTGCCTTCCAAATTTGGGTTTGTCTTGTGTTAGATTGGTTTTGTGTTGGTTTTGGATTTGGAAATTTGTGTTTTGGCTTGTGAATTTTGACATGTGACCTCAGGATATATTTCCTGAAATCACAAAAATATTCATAGAGGTGTGGCTGTACTATACCTTCCTATTTTGAGTTGGTCACATATCTATATTTATCCTAAATAGGCAATATATCACAAAATACTCCAATGTAGCACTAAAACAATAGGATTCAAGGCGCTCGATTAACGGTTGATTAAGGACCTAATTCAACAGTCAATTTAGTGTTGATTTCGGTTGCTTGTCATGGCGCAGCAGAGCGGACATTGAATAACCCTACTTAACCCTATCTGCTAAAGAATGACACAACTGAGCTGATTGAGTGAAATAAATAAAATTGGAACTGCGGGATAGCTTTGAAATATACTAAATAGATTTATCTTATTTTTCTCTGTTGATCAACAGTAGCATACAGGCAAATTTGTCTGATAGTTGCATGAAAAATATCTGTGCCACTCAATTCTGCAATAGGAATTATGTTCAATGTCTGCTCTATCATGCTGTGAAAAGCCACAAATCAATGCTAAATTGACTGTTGAATCAGGTCCTTAATCAACTGTTAATTGAGCACCTTGAATCCTATTGCTTTAGTGCCATTTGGAGTATTTCGTGATATATTGCCTATTTAGGATAAATATAGACATGTGACCAAAAAAAAATTAGAAAGGTATAGTACAGCCACACCTCTATGAATATTTTTGCGATCTTAGGAAATATATCCTGAGGTCACATGTCAAAAGTCACAAGCCAAATTTCCAAACCCAAAATCAACGCGAAACCGATCTAACCCAAGAAGACAAAACCCGAATTTGGAAGGCAAATCATTTTCTCCGACGGGACCCTCATACAGGACCGCCATAATGAGTTATCCATTTGCACGCTGCAAGCTTGAGGCAGCCGATGCACTAGTACATAGTTCTAGTCACCACGGTCACCACGAGTTCGTGGCCTGGCATCAGAAAGGTTCTACAGAATAGTTGTCATACGGCAACGGCCCAGTCTTGCCCATATAAGGGTGACTCTAAACCTTTTATGTATACTATTTATGGTTAGCAGTTGTACAGCCTGTGAAACTCCAATGAGTTCCAATATGTCGATCTAGCTCGTAACTATATAAACGTCACCAGCAGAAAATGACAACCTCAGTCAATCGCCGGCTTGAGACAACTGGGTTAGGATGTCCAACACCCAAAATGTTTGCCAGTATACCAATGGACCCCCCATGAACACAGATATCAGCGGGATTGGAGTCCGTATTTCGTTTTACCTACAAACGATTTTTCTCAGTGAGCGGAAGTTCTACCTCACAACTTCCCCTCTCACCTCTTATTTAGCTTGTCTCTCCATGAAGTCCCAAAAACTTCTTGAAATAACAGGAGCGTTCTACACGCTGATCGCCATGAACATGGCCGTGGCCGTTACGTCTCTGATTTTAGGGTTAAGAGCAGAGCCTGAAATTAGTTTCCATGAGTGAGTTGCTCGTTTCTCCCTTGTGCACTTTGTGGCACATGGCTGATATGTTGAATAGCGTTCTGGTCGTATTTTACTTACTCTTGATGTCCTGGGTTGCCGTCATCGGCTCGCTATCATTTTGCCATCTCTTTGTGGATGGTACTGCGATCATCAAGATTTGGTCCATCGCACAAAGCTATGTCATCTTCGCATTCACACTCGTCATTCTTATAAAGTCCCAGACGTTTGGGAACAATCCACAATGCAATGACAATGCAGTCGTGGTGCTATTTCGGCCATTTTCAGCCCTGCGTGTAGGTCGAACCGTGGGTTGGATAGTCGCCGTGACTGTCATTGCAGTATATACCGGCGTGACAGCCACCGAGTACTGGATGAAGTGTCAGGGACAGGCTCAACTTGAACGGATAATACGAAGAATTAAGATACGGGACACGGAGGCAGAGCCAAATCTACCTGGTTTAGAACCCGTCGAAACGAAGAGGCCTGTGGCAGAAAATGTTGCCTCTGGAATCTCTGGCCATCGGATAGAGGTACGTTGTTTGTGGTGGACGGTCAGCAATACCACTACTAATATTCATATGCAGGAGCAAACGCAGTCTCTTCCTTCATTTCCGGCGCCGGCGCGCCCAATCATAGAGATTGCAGTGAAGGTTATCCTATGGACGATAGCTGTGACGAACACAGAACTTCTTGTCCGCTGGAACCACTTCGGTTCTTCCGGTTCTTCTTGGCGGCTCGGCGAGGTGAGTCTGTCAACTAGAGTTGGAATGTATTACCAACATCTGATCATTTCCATAGGTCTTGCCATTGTTTCTGGTCGTCCTCCCCTTGATGAACATGGTCAATGCATTCAAACCGTCACCGACGTAAACAAGTGAGGCATCCCCATCACTAGCGCCTGCCGTCTGTTATTTTCTGGACGATCAAGGACGAAGTCTACAATTGCACAAATTTAAATATACGCCATAACTCATATATCATAGTTCTATTGCCAATTGGCGTGTATATCAGTTTATATTACATGTAAATACTGGTGCACAATGGATACGCAGAGAATTCGAACTTGATCGAGAGAGGTCCGATAAAAACGTGGGGGACAATCAAATATTGTGGGGAGTGGTGAGAACAAAATAAACTGACAGGGGGTGACGGAGTGCGTGTGCATAACGACGCGGCTCGACCGGAACGAAGGCAGGCAGGCATCTGTCGGCCCTGACAATAACAACTGATAGCCCTTCAATCCTTCGCATGGTGCCCGGCTCTCTCCACACTCCGTTGGCCTCCAGGTATGAATGAAAGACCGGAAATGCCTGGAGGACGGACCTGTGCGTGTAGAAGGCAGGGCTTACAACACACAGAGGTAGCCGGATCTAAATCTGGATCCATGGCATATAAATTCGCTCTGCTCAACTCATAACCTGATCACACGACCAGCGCGACTATCAACTTTGCCCACCAATGTCAAGCACGAAATGGAGAGTTGCGGGTGGAGGATTGGGTTGACACGCATCTCCAGACGGGTACTCGGGTTTGGCGGCGCAAAGTTTCCAAGCTGGCCTTCTGACGTCCGTGTAAGAATATGAGTTTCGCCATAGCTGCTCTGGCAGGGTTTAAACTCACCCAAACAGGAAAATCCCCATCCGCGCTCTCAGTCACGCAATAATAATGGACGATACTTGATATAGAAAGTTGGTGGATTGAGCGGATGTAGTCTTTTGTGCGATATTCAGTTTTGGTTTTAGGTTTTTAGGGAGGGTGGGGGTTAATTGATTAGTTTGGCTGTGCAATGAACGGAAAAAGAATGAGAAGGGATGGGGAAATGGGGAACAGGCGAGGGAGAAATGGTATAAGTAAGTCTATGCTTCGTGGTGTGTCTGTGTGTATGCGAAGGGAATAATGATTATTAAACATAACGGGGGAGTAAAACACCAAGGGCTGAGTGAGAGAAAAGGAAGCAAACGAATGGAAAGGAAAGGGGGAAAGAGAGAAAGACAATGACTGACCGACTTTCGACAATCCGGGATCACACATCAATCCCACATGACGAGTTCGCCATTCCGGGAGCTGGTTAATATTTTGTTGGAAAATGCTATATAGGTGGGATCAGAAATGGGTTCGAATGGAGGGAGAGAAGAGGGAATGGAGCGATGGCGGACACAAACTTACACAAACCAGAGAACGAATGTACTCCAGCACACCACCCAACACCCTTCAACGCAGAATCGACGTTCAACCCGTTTCCATCCCATACAGTCAATCGATGGACGTTCCGACAACGACTACCACCCTTCCCCTGCTTCCTCGGGCGCTGTGGAGATAGCAGCTAGCCCAGGTGTGCCGACTCTTGCTAGCCGGACGGAGCGTGGAGGGCCGGAGAGGTGCGTGTGTACATCCAAAGCTCGGAAAGGACAGCGGGGCCCCGAGGAGGAAAGAGAAGAATACCCTAACCCTAGCTGATCGGCGAGTTCGAATGCCAGGAGTCGGGCGGGCCGCCTTCCCACCTCCTGTTGTTAGACGCCCACCACATCCACCGAATTCACTTGCAAAAAAATGAGCAGTTTCATAACAAGCGCTCTCAGAAGATTACTTCCCAGCATCAGCCTCCTTCCGTCCTCGTCCCACGATGCAACGCAACCTCGACCACAACTCCTATCACAAGCCAAACTTGATCAATTGAATTCTACGATGAATGCCCATGCGAAGGAAGAACGGTGGTTGGACTTGTTGAAGAATGATGCAACTTCCCATTTTGTTCTCTACGGCGTCCTAATTTATGCTAGCACCGCACTACAATCAACAGCGTTAAAAGATCGCATCATTGCACCCAAAGCAATTCTTAGTCTAGCAGACCTGGATAAACCTTTGACTGGCGAGGCGAAGGCCGAGTGGAAGAAATTTTTGAAGAGATTATTGCGACAGAAAAATTGGGAAGAGCTGATTACGCATCGTCCGTCTCTTCTCTCATTCATTTCCTTTCAACGAGACCTCTCATGTACAGCCTAGCTATCTTGCAAGTGCCATTGCCACCTCCTCGTCGTCTTCGGCCGAGATTGTTGAACGGCGACATTCAACGTAAGTTATCGTTATTACCTATGGCCAATACTCATTTCTGATATCGTATATATGTAGTGCTAGGTGATTCTATTTCTAGTGCTCTGTTTTACTTCGCTTATCGACTATGTCAGCCGTCTCGAGGGCTTGGAATGAACAATACTCAGGAGATAATCATCGTCTCCTTCTGAACAACATCAACCGTATGTCGCGTGGAAAGGCATATTCAAACTCGGTCACCATTCTTCAGAGTTCGGGAACTGGGAAATCACGCATGGTCCACGAGCAATCAAACTTGGTCTTTACGCTCCCGTTTAATCTGCGTCCCTATTCCGAGAGTAAAGGTTGTTATCATTTTACTCCCCCTCCCCCAATGTATCGGCAAACATAGTTCTTACAGCCAGAAAATTAGATATCGCGTATCCTCCCCCGGATATTTATGTCACAAACCATCTGGTCTGGCGGGCCCCCAACTTCCACGCAGGTCAGACCCACTACCTGGATTTTCTAGGCAACCTGTTTCGGACTGTGTCGGACGAATTGATCAAGCTATACAAGACCAAACAACCCACATACGCAGCGCTAGCGAGGAGCTGGCGTAAGCATTTGGACGACGATCAGAATCGTGCTAGAATATACAGAGAAGCGATGAATGGACCCCGTACTGACGTTTCGGTACATCCACCATTTCACGAGTACCATTCTTCATTCATTGTTTTTTTGCTAGAGCAAATCGCAAGCCAAGCAGTGGAGCCTTCATCCTCCTTCAGTCCGTGCTGCGTCAGATGAAGCAAAGAAACAACTTGCACGGCTGTTGAAATGCATTAATGATCGCTGCAAGTCTTTGGAGGGGTTTCAAAACGGTCACGTCAAGTTGATGCTCTACTTCGACGAGGCTCACGTCCTTACAGAGAAGACAGTTTCCGGTGGGCAAAACATGTACAATGTCATGTGCTCGTGCTTCAATTTCTTCTTGTCCTCGCCCATATTTGTCATTTATCTTTCGACGGATTCAAGCATTTGTGGCCTGACATACCCGGGATCGCTTGATATATCCCGTCGAGTACCGTTGCAGGCGCCTGTGACAGAAACCCCCTTTGATTGTTCTCCTATGTTCCCGATCAAACCCGGCAAACTCGTACTGGAGGACCTTTGTGAAGTTGAATTTATGGCTCAGTTCGGTCGTCCAATGTGCGTTCGGACCCCATTTTCTGCAAGGGATCATCCTCTCACCTCATTTGACATTTACAAGGTTTTGGACACTCCTCACTGGGGCTGCAAATCATAAGTATGAAATTCTCTCGGAAATCGTAGATCTCGCGCGTGCCAAATTGATCTGTCAACATAAAATTTCCGTAGAGCACACCCACCTCGAACATCATAATACCGCACTGACAGCTGTGCTGGATGTCTTGTTAAACCTGCAATTCGACCCTCGATGTCCGGCAGCACACAATCAAGAAGCAGATCTAGTTGCTGGTCACATGCGTGTCGCCTTTTCGGTCCCGAAGGGCCGCGAATATCTCCGCTCTGGTTATCCATCTGAACCTCTGCTGGCAGAGGCTGCGGTTCGGCAGATGGACGAGTTTCAGACACTTGCCGAGGTTCCCGACACGAGCGTGATGGCCAAGATCCTCGGGTCCGTATTTATCAACGGTCTCCTGGATCAAGGACAACGAGGCGAGGTTGTCTTTCGTCAGCTCGTTTCGGAAGCTTATAGGCGTGCAGTCCGAGATGATTATCCCGACGATATGCCACGTAACTTCAGCAAAGGTTGCAAGTTGATAACCTTCATCAAGATGCTTTTCTCTGGTGACTGTGCGGAACTAATTCTAAACAGTGTCCCCGATAACGTCAAAAGTTCGACCACGTTTTCGGCAGGGTTCAAAGATGCCGTTGTCCGTTTCACTCATTTCGGGAGAATGGCAGACGATACTGGAACGACCACACACGCTATGTTTGCCGCATTTGTGCGGTGCATGGCGGTCATTTGCTGTTCAACACAGAATATCGTTGACGTTTTGATTCCCGTGTTGCTCATGCGCGGAGAAACGCTCCGGGAATCTGTCATGACGGGCTTGTTAATCCAGATCAAGTGGCGTAAAACCAAGGGATCCGCTATACAGTACGGGATTAACCAAGATGCACTCGGGTTCTTTCCTGAAAACATCCTGGCGGATACGCGTCCGTATATCACACTGGTCGCTGAAGTGTGAGTGCAACTCCCAATCTCTCCAGCTGCAATCACAGAGGCGAAAGTTAGAAACAGATCAAATCCGAATTCACAGCGGATGACTACGTTAGAGACACCGAGAAAACCGCCTGTAGTCAAGGTGTCGACGGTTTCCGCCACACCTTCGAAGCTTTACATACCAGATCAACCTGATCGGATGACGTTTCCGAGAGACGTGCATCCTCGCTACAGCATATTTGCCTACGGTTGTTCCAATACAGTGTACGGTGTCATCAATCACTCCGACAGGCCTGTCTACAAGTTCCTCCTGGCAAATCGTGACGTGCTTGACGAGCATCATCCTCGGAAGGATGGAAATTCATTGCGTGCTGTGCGAATGATGAAGCCTTTCTGGAGGGCAGGTATTGAGTGCTATCATTGGATAGAGGAGTCTTTCCTTCAAAAGCAGGATTGGGAGGACGAGGACGATGGAGGGGTGGTCGTCGGGAAGTATCATGATGATACAATCGACGATACAGATCAGAGCACAATTTTGTAGTGATAACCTTCTCCCTTTTCTTGTTGGTGATCTTGCAGAGTAGCGTCTCCTATATATTTTACCCCCGCTAAAGTCGTGAACGGGGAAGGGAATAAAAGGAGCTAAGCACTGGTGTCCAACTGAAGTTGACCGACTTGATGTGAAAATTCTCGAACTGAAACCCCTGGACTTGCTTGCTTAAATTTTGCGCGAAGGTGAATATGAAAAATATTGATGAATCAAAAGCCTGCCCCTCCAAGCCTCTCCCAGCGCCGCGTGCAAATTAAATTTCAACCAGGGAACTCCAACTTAGTATTGTGAATCTTAGTCCAAACATGCACGATGGTGATGCGATCGGTACAGGCGGCCTTTGATTCCATCTAGAGCTTGTTCAAGGTCTGGCAACTGTGGGTACCAGGATAGATCGACAATGGTTTGGGAGTATCAAATGTCGTGATGCATATCACTACTTCCAGGATAATAAGTTGAGAGTACACTTACAAACACCACGGGGATTTACAGACCACGTAAACAGCCCACTTCATTTATCTTGGACGTCGGTTTAATTTCAGGATGAGATTCACGACTGCTAACCCAAACCTGACATGCAGACACCCAGCATACATACAAATGTAGTCAAAAGATCCCTATTGCCCATTGACTGCTGAGTGACTCGCAGTGTCGATCACCTACGTTGGCTTGGCGGCAAATCCCAATCGAGGGGTGCTGGAACCGTCAAAAATGACAAATTGGCTTTTGAGGAAGACGTCACCATAGATGGTGATGCCAAGACCAGAATTGGATTGGACGCCACCAAAGCATTTTGAGCCGCCGACTGGGCCGTAATTGATATATTTACCGGGGACGACAGCGCGATATGAGCTGATACTAAGGGTGAGGTTGGGGAGAGTGGCTGAGCAGGGGAATGTGTAGCCGCCTCAGGAGGAGTCACTAGTGCCCAAGTGTTAGTTTCGTGTCTGTTCACAAAATACAGAAGTAGCATACTATGAGGCCCCAGGAACCTGTTTGTAGTACGCCGTAACGATTACGTCAGGAAGGTCGATAAGTGACGATCCGGTGTCGGCGCTGGAGATATATGATGTAAGAACGGGCTACAAAATGAATGGCCAGAGATGCAAACGTACATGGCATCAATGCTAAGTGATATGAAAGAGCCGTTGCCGACAGCATATCCTGATCCTGTGAACTCCCAGAAGCCCTTAGAAGTAGCGACATTGATGTAGGTGATGTTACCCGTGTATTTGGTTGAATTGATGATCCCGAAGTCATAAGTGCCTGATAATTTTCGGTCAGCAATGAATATTGGAGACAGAAGCGAAGTGTTACGTGCCTGGGGCGTGATACTTCAAGTCAGCAGTAAAGACCGGGGAGCTGAGACTCGGCTTTGCCGTGTCGAAGAACGTCTTCTGGCTCTGCGGTTTCACTGAGAAATTTAATAGCTTGTTAGGCAACTGAGGACGGACTTGGAATCTCACCTGTGTTGATGCTGCTGAAAGCTAAGCCCAACAGACCATTGTTAGCTGTGTCGGATACAAATTGGGACGAGACTTGCGTCGCAATCTCGACGGCTTGGCCACTGACTGACGTTCCACCAACGGTGACGACGTCAGTACCAACTGTCCCAAAGGCACCACTCTTGTCGCCGTATGTGATATTCCACGTATAGCCGGTCAAAGCCTTCCAATTCTTCGACTTTGAAGGATCGAACAAAGTGTGACCCGTTTGTTGGGAGGCGGGAAGGCTCGTGGAGAACACCTATCTGAGTTAATGTCAGTCTTTGCTCATATATCGAGCGATTCAAACCAAATGTTCCTCACAGATCTGCCGAACCGGTATCAAAGTCCAGAGTCAGAGTCTGACCGTCGATCGAAACAGGGCTAAGATACTCCAAGTCACTCGCATCTGGAGTGGCAGTAACGCTACCGTCGTTACCAGTCGCAACAGCCAAATCGTGAGGCATCGGCATATTGTATTTCAGGAAGGCTTTGGCATAGGCGGCAGGTCCGTTAAGCACGAATTTGGGGTTGGGAACCTGCGCGACAGAGAATGATCTAGGTTGCTCGAGCGGTGACGCGGTTGTCATAGACAAGAGGGTGGCCGAAGCCAGAGTAAGAAGGTACATGTGGATGATTAACACTGACGTGGGAGGGCGACAGAATAGAAAGTCGACTCTGTTCTCCTAGAATCAATCCTGCATTCACTTTATACCTTGAGGTAAGAAGACATTGATCAGGTGCAGCGTTGGTAACTTCTAGCGGATAACAATACGAGGGGAACCGAACAGCGGGGCCGGATCTTCACGAGGTCACTGCCAAAGCAATCGAGCTAGCACTGTGGACGCTTGTCTCAGGACAGAGTACCGGGTGACCAAGGTTCGATTTCGAAGTTTGCCTATTCAACTGTTCATCTGTTTGATCAGTACAACCTGTCCCACGTAGTCAACGGGGGCGCGGAGCCGAATAAGTAGAATGTAGACAGAGAAAACAGAAACGTTCGTGCAGGCAGGTGATAATCCATCAACTCTGCAGCATCTTGCAGATCTCCGCAAGGCATCGTTGCTAGAATCAATCCTGTAAAGATTTTGGCCAAAACAGTAGGAATTGATGATGCGAATATGGCGTGATAGACGGAGGTCTTTGAGATATATAGCACACCGTAAACTCGATGGGCGTAATTTGGGCTGTTTTAGAGAACGGGTCCGCCAGACATGAGGGTCCTGAAGAAACAAATTTCGAAAAAGCCACGCACAATTCATTGAGCCTCTCTTTGGAGCTTCGTTTCTAAAGTAGGCCAGTCTTCATGGGGTATCGCTACCTTGACCCATGATGAGTCCGCCATTCCGCGAGCTTGGTTTGAGAGTGCTATATATGAATAAGCTTAAGAGGATAATGGGTTAGGAACATGGTCATTCGAAGACGGATGCAGGGTAATAAGAGAACAGAACGTTAAGACGGGTTAGATGGATAAGGAGGGGAAGGGGGACAGAAGACTGATTAGCTAGATAGAGTAAAAGCAAAGAGAGATACGGAGCGATCTAACAACGCGTATAATTGGACGTCAACAAAAGTCGTGATCTATCGTCCATCGTGTTTGAGGCGGCTTTGGCCTGTCATGCAAGACAGAACAGAGTAAAGGGATATGATAGATATCGTTCGGAAAAGGTGGACAGGAACTGATGTGATGTGTAGGTACAAGGGAAGGAAGCGAACGACTCAGAAACAACCTCCAAACGCCAAAAATAGAACAACATACCCCACCAACATTGGTCAACGCACAATCATCCAGGTGGATTAGAGATATCACCTAATGTCTTGCTAGCCAGACGGAAGTGGGAGGCTATACCATCACCAATTCAGGGTCTTCAATTCTACTTGGCAATGGTGAAGGTGTATCTAGAGGCATCGGTGATTCGTAGAATAATGTACCCTCCCGTAGCGACTTGTGTCAACAACACCCGGATAGCAATGTGGTGGACACCGCGGAACTGATGGTGACGGATTAACAGACATCCCTTGCCAAGAACACACTATCCGGAGTTTCATGGAATGCGAGACTGCCAAGCTCGGCAAAGAGCCGGCCCGGGCATTGCAGTTGTTTGCAACACGTCCTAAAGAAGTCAGGACCTCGACCCAGTGTTGTGCGGGTCAATGACTAGTCACGTTCGGTCATGACTAGTCACACGTTGGTCATGACTTGACCGAATATTGACTTGACTTTGACCGCGGGAGCAGTTTTTAAGCACACATATGGTGCGATGTGGGGCAGCCATTTTATTTTTTGGTGTTGCGTGGCTTGCCATGCAAAATTACTTGACATGGTCAAGCACCTGTGCTTATTATGAGTGGGAACATCAGCAAACTCTGTTTTCGGCCATAGGAAATGGTAATTTTCATAGAGAAGCCACAGTGCCACATAGCTTCATAGTTCCCACAGTACGCGACAGTGCTGCACAGCTCCCGCCTGCCGCTACACAGAACTGTCACAGACTTCCTCAGCAATCATCACATTGATAAATCGTTAAGTCCAGCGGTTTTCTTCATCACTCCAATCACGAAACTTTTCAGGTCCGTGAGAAATGCTTTATCATATAAAGCCAACTGCCACGTCAGCTCTGCCGCTGTTGAACTTCCTTCTTCTCCACCACCATCACGTCTGTGCAACTTCCCCCTGCCATGGATTTGCCTCCATCCACTACCAGATGGATCATTCAATAACCAAGATTTGGCCTTCTCCTCTCCCCATGCAAGTCTCATACCGTGTGTGGTCAACTTTTGACTCTGTTCGATAAACAGGTGAGGACACGCAATCTTATCTGGTGGGTTCTTGATGTAACAGTTGCTCAACTTAGGTTTGCCGCATGTTGTACATACTTGTAAGTGGATTATCCTTCACCTACATCTTCAACTAACAACGTGACTTGATTAGCATCCAAAACCTGCCAACACAGAGTTTACAAAACCCAATACATCCAACAGGCATTATGGAATGAGATGGTGATGTAGGATTGGGTACGGACTATATGTATGGTAAGCAGAACGTGCTATTAAGTTGTGGCCAATCATATGATTGCTTCGTCTGGGCATTCAGATCTGAACGTTGCATGTGTGCACCACTTCGGTCCCATGAGTGTGTTCATTTACTCATCTTGTTGTAGACATCTGATGTGCGTTGTGACAGTTTAATATACCGTGCATCCTCGCTGGCCATCCGCGCAGTCATTCTAGACTCGTGACCACCCTGTTTTCTCTTCGCTGGCGCTTTACCATCCACAGCAGGCGACGGCTCGCCCGTCTCTGTTGGCCAAGGTAGTATATACTTTAGGCCTGGCACTACACAATGCTGTATACGTAGTATAGTGAATAATATAACTCTTGTGCATTACCGTCTCCCGTGTGTTGACCCGAAGAAAAATGAAATCGCTAATGGGCAAAAGAAAGGTGGTTTACTGTATTACCATTTTAGTCTGTTCTGCACAGTCTGTACAGCACTGTGAGAGTCTGTCACAGATAGGCCGATTCTGTGGAGTGCTGTCCTGATCGGCACCCCGCTGTGGCCTCTATGGCCCTATGTGACCCTATGGCTCAGTGTACAGCTCTCTAACAGACTGTTCAGCAGCCCCATGGTTTGCTGATGAAAAGTCACAGTCAAATTGAAAGTCAATGACAGTTCTTGACTAGTCATTAGAGTGTATCAGCTACGATATAAATCGAATTTTTCAATATATGTCACACTGTTTTCAATATTTACGAGTGTGGAATATGTGGAGTAACAGCACTGAGTCCAAATTTTTCAAGGTGGTGGTTTGTGCATCATCCATTTGCCTTAATGCAGCACTCCACCAACCTCTATTATACACCCACATGGTTAACCTGCAACAATTTTGCAAAGTAGCAGAACCAAAGAGACAGGGCGCCAGGGTCCGCGCACTACTTATGGTGATCAGATATTTGAAAAAAATTGAAGTCATGTGGTGCGTACTTCTGATATTTTTCGATGGAATCTTAGCACAAAAAATGTTGATATATATCACAGCTGATACACTCTATTGACCACTTGACTTGACTTTTGTGTTTGGGTCATTAACCGTCCAACACTGCCTCAACCACCTGTCTGCGATAAATAATCATGTGCTATATGCCATTGCCAAATATGGTCAGCACTTCATTTGTAGAATCAAAGTGTGTAGTAAAATTGAAAAATTTTGTCTGAGGGATTCACATATGTAATATATCACTCACTGTGCATATTGTTCTGGACCCAGAATATAAATTTGACAAGCATGTACTTGCACTCACATAAATAAGGCAAACTTTGGGATCAAATGTGTATACTTATCTATATGCTTCCAAAATAAGCTCAAGGGCTGATATGTGTTCATTTCACACTCTAATCACAATTTTCCTGCACTCCTCATATACCCAGAGACCCAAAATATTAAATTTGACCATGATTTATTTGCACCCACACAAACAGGGCAGATTTTGGTGTCAACCACTCACGTTTGCATGCCTTCAGAATGGTCTGTATGTAATAATTTTACACTTTAACACTATAGTCACAATTTTCCTGCACTCCTCATATACCATTGCTGGGATCAATTGTAGTATTCACAGAAAATCTCAGCTACTAGTATGCCATGTTCTTCTGAGTATTGCCTCATGACAAAATATTTCAGGTATAGAGATGTGAGAATTGGTACCATACTGCAGACACAAGTGATTGATTGTAATCTGCTAATATGTCTACCACTTTTACCATTCATTCTCATCACTTTCTTCATTTTCAGATGAAAACCACCACTCTGCATACTCAAATTCATTGTCATGGTCATCCTCTCCTGCCTCCAGACCATCTGCCTCATTCAACTCTTCAAGCTGTCTTTCTTCTTCATTGCCTGGTCACAGAATAATACTTTACACTCCCCCACAGTCCATGTGCACTCCACGTGGACTGTGAGGAGTCCATGTACTCCACATGGATTATGCAGAGTCCTCGCCAGTCCGAGTGAGTCAGTGCAGATTTTGGGGTCTGCACAAAAATTGGACCCAGCAAGGGTTGAACCAAGGTCACAACCACAGAACCAATAGCAGTTGGTAAAAGCACACTTTACCATTACACCACAGTGGCTTCTCATGTCTTGATCAGTTGTGCTATATGTGTAAGCTGTGGCTTAATTGGGAAACATATTTGCTTTTATTCAATATAGGACATATGATATATGTCCTGGACCGGTTTTTCGACAGGAATTCAATGGCAGTGTTCATTTTGCGATCAAACTAACCATATTTGTTAATTTCTTTGTGTTATATGTGTGTATATGTATTATACACCACTTTTTGGTGTGAATTCAGTCGTGACTGTGATTATGTCATCCGAAGACTGTATTTTGAAAATATATGATATGGTCATCACCAGACATCATTTTTCAGTACGAATTCAGTCATGATGTGATTATGTCATCCGAAGACTGTATTTTGAAAATATATGATATGGTCATCACCAGACATAATTTTTCAGTACAAATTCAGTCGCGACCGTGATTACATCATCCAAAGACTATATTTTGAAAATATATGATATAGTCATCACTAGGCATCATCTTTCAGTGCAAATTTAGTAAACTAAATCATGAAATTCTTATTGCCCTGCAGTGTTGAATTTTTTGTGCAAAATGAGCATGACAACTAGCAGCCAGGCCTGTGTGACAGACACATGATGGTTACTACCATACAGAGAGGGATAGTAGTTGCAGGATGACATAATGACTGTTCCAGCTGAATTTGTGCTGAAAAATTATAAGAGGACCACCCATTTCCAACCTTGCACAACTAACTCTGGTCATGGCTGTGCAACTCCAACTCCGCAAATGCAACTCCAGTTGTGACTGCACAACTCCAACTCTGTAAACACAATTTCAATTACATTTATGTGCCCGTCTCCTTGTCACAAGCCTTGTTGCACTTGTTTACCTCCCCTACTGTACATTCCCTTCTCACACCTGTCTAGCCTATATACTTGTCATCCCTAGCAGGGTTTTCCTCAGAGTATTCTCTTTGGATTTCCCCCTGCTAGCTGAGTGATTACCTCAGCACGGCAGGGTTGCCCTTACAAAAATGATGCCTGGTGATGACAATATCATATATTTTCAAAATATAGTCTTTGGATGATATCATCATGGTCATGATTGAATTTGTATTGAAAAATGATGTCTGGTAATGACTATATCATATATTTTCAACATATAGTTTTTGGATGACATAATCATGGTCATGACTGAATTCATACTCAAAAATGATGCCTAGTGATGACCATATCATATATTTTCAAAATATAGTCTTTGAATGACATAATCACAGTCATGACTGAATTCATACTCAAAAATGATGTCTAATGATGACCATATCATATATTTTCAAAATATAGTCTTCAGATGACATAATCATGGCCATGACTGAATTTGTACTGAAAAATGATGTCTGGTGATGACCATATCATATATTTTCAAAATACAGTCTTTGGATGACATAATCGCAGTCACGACTGAATTCACACCAAAAAGTGGTGTATAATGCATATACTGTACATACATATAACACAAAGAAATTAACAAATATGGTTAGTCCAATTGCAAAATGGACACTGCCATTGAATTCCTGTTGAAAAACTGGTCCAGGACATATATCATATGTCCTATATTGAATAAAAGCAAATATGTTTCCCAATTAAGCCACAGGTTACACATATAGCACAACTGATCAAGACATGAGAAACCACTGTGGTGTAATGGTAAAGTGTGCTTTTATCAGCTGCTATTGGTTCCGTGGCTGTGACCTTGGAAGAGAAGACTTATCATTTCACGAATGCCAGCCTGAGGATACTTCTCCTTCAATGTTTGAACATGTGGACAAATGTCAGCCACAGATAACCCTTGCTGACAAGTTCAATATAAGCCCATGCTTTCCCAAATTTTATGAAACAAAGTCATTCTAAGGGCTAAAATTAGTACAAAAGAGTCTGGATAAGCCAGTCAAGATACATACATACCCAAAGCCATATTGTTCTGAATCAATGTGCCTTTGCTTGAGCTGCTTCAAAATTTCAATGTCCTGCATGCGCTGGTTCCAATATGTGAGAATATGAGGGCTGATGGTGTTCAAAGGAGCTATAATTGACCAGACATAAGTATATATTGCCTATCATCACAGATAAGCTCATGTATGCAGTGGTTTATGCTGATTTCCTCGAGGCATGATTAAGGCCCAAAAGTTCACAAAGTGCAAAAGGATTCAAGGATGTCACAGATGGAGCCCTCACCAGGCAAAGGCTTATTGCTATCTGCTATCACAGGCTTCTGCAGAACAAGATTTATTTTAGTATTGGAAAATTTGATACCAAATCAGAATCAAAGACAACCAGAAATAGGGAAGTCAGGGTTCATCAGGAAAACCTAAATTTCCTTATTTTGGCCTTGGATGCCTTGATCCAAAATCAAGGAGGATAAGATAAATCAAGGAAACAACTTGCCTTAAAAGGGCTTAAATTGCACTTAAAATGTGCTTAAAATGCCTGATGCTGGTTGTCAAGGCAACTCTAAGTCAGCATTAAGAACATTTTAAGGCAAGTCATTTCCTTGATTTGTATTATGCTCCTTGATTTTGGGTCAAGGCATTCAAGGCCAAATCGAGGAAATTTAGGTTTTCCTGATGCTTGCCAAGTAACCTTTGGCCATATCAATGATCCTGACGCTGAAGATTGGGCATATAGACCAAAGGCATTTGATTGGAATTACTGACATGCAGGAGGCCTGGAGGACATAGCCTAGGTTCCAACTGGATAGGTGCCAGCATGTGCAAAGTATCTGGAAAATTTTGACTAATTGGGACAAATGTTCTGGTACATGGTGGTTCATGTCCAACATGCTGAATTTTACAAGTGTGGCTGCAACCTTCAGAGACGTTCCTAAATGGCATGATCATGAAATGGTCCTCCAGTTTGGAGTTGGTGTATTAGAATACTTAGAAGAAGAAAAGAGGTATCTCCGAGTCCGTGACCCCACAAATTTTACTTCTCAATTACTTCACAACATGGAACCATCTACTCAATTTACAACTGATCATTTTGCTGATAAACCAAGCATTTGTGAGTGCAGCCTGGATTGACATTGGTGAGCCTCTGCATTACTTTTGCAGCGTTGACTCAAAGCAGCCTGGTAAATATGTCTGCCAAAAGTGTGCCAATGAATACAGCAAAAACCCATCCACAACAATCAGAGGTATGCTTTGGCTCATTTGGTATGAGTGCAAATGGTTGACTGTAAAAATTGTTAGATCCACAGGATGGTGCACAAGTCTTGATGCCACCACCAGGCCCACCATTCCAAAGTTCAGGGTATAGATCTTCAAAGGATATGTGAAGACGTGAATGGGTTGCAACACCAAGGTAAATTCCTCAATGTGGCTGTTGTTTATGATGAACATTACTTAAGGTTCAATTCTTTTCAGGTTCTGCTTGGCAAGTGACACCAATGGGACATAACCATGGCCCTGTTATCAGTGTACCACACTCATATGGATACCCAAGTCACTCACTGGGACAACAAATCATATATAATCCCAACAATCAACCTGTGGCTGTTGGATACTCTTCTGCACATGAGCAGTATTTTGCCAAACAGGATTATTGTGCTCATGTGACATGCTGCATACTCTAGCTGGACAGCAGAGCATATTGAAATTATTGCTCAAGGGGTCTTTGAGAATGGGAAAGCAAAAGGGGGTGCAATCACTGTAAGTATTTTATTTTCTGTAAGGATCCCAGCCACATCCTATTTAGTACCTTTGTTTACTCTTATTTACTTGGTTCTTTTTCACCTTATGCTGCCATATAACCTGGACATACCTAGCTATTTAAACAATAGACTGAGGTATTGGCAGCTTGGCCAGAAAGGGATAAGCACTCTTTACATTTTCCCTCTCAATGAATTATGTAAATTCTTATGGATATCAATTGGGGTATAAGAGAGGGTTTGGGTGAAGTTCTGTCATTGACAGCCTCTGAGATTTGATCACAGGTCCTTTCTGTGTTGCGCCCAAAACTTGAAAAATTGCACCATGGCCTTCCATGCAACTGGGATAAATTGGTTGTGAGAGAACTGAAGGGGTGGTTTGACATATCAAACTATCCTGCTAATGCTCTGGTGTTCTTGGATCGATGCATGCACAAGTCAAAAGGCAAAGAGAGGCGAAGGACATTTAAGAAGCCAACTAACCCATTTGAGTTGGCGCTAGTTATCGATCATGAGCAATGGGATCAAGTTCAGGTGTACTTAGACACGCAGGAGCACATAGTGAGTGGGTTTACCATGATGATAGTTCACTTGCATCTTTAAATGCTGATGCCTTCTGATCAGACAACCAGGGAACCTAAGATTATGCACGCCATGGTGTGACACATATTCTTTTTTTAATAAATATGCTAACCAATGTTGCTTTATGCAGGATTAGGTGGGCTGTCAAAGCGCAAATCCAAGAATTGGCTTGGAGCACAGCATTCAACAGGAGTAAGTTGGGCCATTTGAGTCCAGCTGTTCTTATAACCATTCTGAATACAGGGGATCCAAATGCAGGGGGACAGTGATACTATTGGCACACACTCATGTTCCACAAGTCCTGACTGGAATTCTGTACTTCCAAAAACACCTCCGCTGATGAGCTCTACACCGCTCTGTTCGCGTAAATCGATATTACATCAGCGATAACATATGATCACGTGATCGCGCCACATGCCACCGATGTCACATGACCTTTTCTGATCATTTCCGCGCATTTCCGATGATTTTTAGTGATTTCCAATGATTTTTGCTTTCGGCCAATGTCTTGCACTTAGTTTCCACTTTGCGGCACTGTTACAATCCCTAATTCGGTACTGTGCAGCACCCCCAGAAGTTTTACTATCTGTGTGCGGCACATTGGCACATAAAAGTCGTGAGGATGTGTCATTGGGATTGCTTCTGCCCGACATTGGCCTGGCACTTCAGACATACCACAATGGGAACGCAATCACAGAACAGGTGTTATGAGCCGGATATGGTAGTTTTGAAGGTTGGACTTTCATCCACATCTCCGGTCCTTTGTGCAAGCGGTAAAATTTATTGGTTGTCAGCTTTTCATTTTAAAATTTCACATTATATATATACTCCCTTGTACATACCAGAAAAACAAGTAGAACTTCACCCCACATCTCAGAATCTTGTTGCGGCTTAGATCTTGACCTCGTACTTTGTCTCTTAACCTTGATACCGTGTTATTTGGTTTAGAGTCCACTCCCACTCCTGTGCACTCACTTTCATATTCTTGCACCTGCGTTCTTGTTCTCACTCCCGCATTCTCTTGCTACTGCGCTCCTGCACCTGCGTTCACTAATTGCACTTCGCTTGGTGCATCGCATGCATTGTAAAAAACTCATTTTAATCTCAACTCACTCATTATAGGAAGGGTTACTCACCCACTCGCACACCTCAGTCCGTAACACAGCAGTGGTATATTGGTGATTTTTATATTCCATTGATAGATACACTGTGAGTGTATCACCGCTCTCTAGGAAGACAATTACGAGTCCTTAAATGCTAATTTAAGACTCGTTCTTTTAACCTGAAGTTCTAAGTGAAAACCTAATGCCTAAGATTTGCGTTGTATACCGTGTGAATACCAATTACTTACCGTGTGAATGAGTTTTGTAGTCTTCATTAGCTGAGATTCAAAACCGACGCGGAATTTCGATATAAATGGAAATTTATAATTCTGAAACGAAATGACTATATAACTGAACCCACAGCTTAGAATTGCTCAAATTTAAATGGTAGATACCTTCCTATGTATGTATAGAATATATATTATTATTTTCACGATTTTAGGAGCGTTATAAAATATGCTACGATGCAAATCGAAATCGTGATCGAAAACGGTCGGAGTTTGAAACTCCGCCAAACGCGACAAGCCGATGCGTTGACCTTTGTGTCGCCTCCCACTCGATCGATACCAAACGTGAGGCCTTCGGGCCGTTACCTGACCCGCTCATGGGTCTCAAGGAGGGTACAGGGAGGTTAGGAAATGAGTAGGGAGGAGATAGAGAGGTAGTATAGGGTGCAGGGGTAGCTAGGTGAGCACAACCACCCCCACTCACCACATCACCTCACTCCCACCCCCCCACAGTCCAGGTTACCACGAGAGGGGGTGCTACAAC
>KN833065.1:73287-83867 GCA_000827315.1 Piloderma croceum F 1598 | reverse complement strand
GCCATTGCACCATAATTTTGGAAGTATTTGACATGGATATATAGGCTCTCCAGTATTTATTTAACTTATGTCAAACTCTTGCCCATTGTTGGGCTGCTACTGTCTGCACAAAAATGAGTGCAGATCTTTCTTGAACACATCAATAGAATAGGTCCAGCAGGATTGGATTAGGTTGGATTGGATTGATTACTCAGTCTCTGATATATTTCACAAGTTCTAATAGCAATATAAGGATAATGTCTGTGGTTGTCTCTTTCAAGGACAGCAAGCAGTGCATGATATGTGATAGATTAATTTCATTCCAACCCAATCCAATCCTGCTGGACCTATCCTATTGATGTGTTCAAGAAAGATCTGCACTCATTTTTGTGCAGACAGTAGCAGCCCAACAATGGGCAAGAGTTTGGCATAAGTTAAATAAATACTGGAGAGCCTATATATCCATGTCAAATACTTCCAAGATTATGGTGCAATGGCTGAGTGGTATGCGGTGCAGTGCAACTTTCTGTCTTGAGGACTCGAGTTCAATTCTTTCAACTGGCAAAAGATTATTTTGTGATTGGACTGCACCGGATTGGATTGAATTGGATTGAGCATTTCTAATATGTTAGCCAATCTGATTACTACAGTGGAAATGTAAGGGAGGATTGATCCTGCGGGCCTTACATTTCCAAGGCTGGATCAATCCACTGAACTGAAGTTCCTGGAATAACAACCTTTTCCATTATTACCATACAAACGAGTTTCAGTTCATTTGAAGCCCGGAGCATCTTACAGAATAATGTGAATTTAGGATTGGCTCTGGTGATCGCTTGGGCTCCTTCACCTGTAAGAAGCCCAGGATGTTAGAAAATGCTGGCATTCAGCCAGTTTATATAGTGAGTACGTACGAGTAGAGGCCAGAAACTCCAGACAGCCGATCAACTGAAAATTCTCCAGGTTCAGCTCAAGTTCATTGATAATGGTCGTGACATTTGAATGATCAAACAAGTCCATCTCTAATATCTCTTCAATCTCCTTTGCCCAGGAAATCTCATCTTGCTTCCCTTTTCTAAGGATGTCGTCCCATGTCTTCCATGTCATACCATCAGCAAGATTTTCTTTGGGTTTATAGTTTCTCTCTATGAAAGGGACCGAAGCATGTATCTTCTGCCCTGGTTTTATCACGCAACCTTGTTTCAAATGAGGCCACCTAAAAGGACTACATCAGTGTGGACTACACAGTATCAAGGGAAAGTTATACCAAGTAGTACTAGAACTGTCATCGTAGGACAGCCGCTTAAAAGGCCACAGCTCGAACCAGCGCCATACTGAGCGTAATGACTTTACAGGCTTATTCTGCTTCAGCTCCTCCCAGTTCCATTCCACCCCAGAAGGTCGGAGTCTGAGGCCAGCAAGATTGGCTTCATTACCCATCCAGAGGACAGGAATGGTGGCGTTGTCAAGCTTTTGATTACTCTTATTACCGCCACCACTGGGAGCAGAGAAGATCAGTCATATCGGGGAGGTAAAAAGAGCGAACACACATGTCAGAGTGACATCCTGCAAACCAAACTTCCTTGACCCGAGGGGTGAGGCTGCTAGCATCTCCTGTTGTGCCATCGTCTGGTTGCACAACCTACAGACATTGATGAGACTTCCTTATATCCTATTAAAAAAAGTGTTGCACTTACATTGCTATGTTTCAGCTGTTCACTCATCGATGACGGATCATAAGACATCCCCCCACATACATACTCAGGCAGAAACTTGACACGACGCTCATCCAGCGCGAGAGCATGCCTAAAATAGCAGATACTGGAATTAAATTCATCCGTTCTGGGGAGGTCCCTTCCTCTAACTAATCCAACAGACGAGACGGTATCCCTTTGTCGACTGTGATAAATGATTCGTGCAGACAAGCACCTCAAGAGCTGACATACCAAGCACCCAAAAAATGCACCTTAACATCGTCTTGCGAAAATGTGTCCTTGAAGAATCGTACGTTCTCATCCTCCGACTTGCCCTTTAAGTCAGCATACAGTTCGAAAGCACTGGGTGAATTCTTGGTGAATAGATCACAGTAAGAATTAAGCATCAGAAACCATACAATGGGATTTGTTCTTCATTGCCCAGTGAGAGAAGGCCAACCTGTTGACACAGATATATGGTCAAAGTACGACCCGTTTCTTATACAATAAATGTACCCTGTCAATCATACCAGCTAGTGTTCGCACTTGGTAGGCACCATGAGAAAACCCTTCAAAGAGACACAGTCAGCATAGTTCATTGACATTCCTGAGCATATTACCATACCAAAAAGAAATATCTTATCGCCAGGCTGATAATGGTTTGAAAGCCAGCAATAGCGTGCAAAAATGCCCTTCTCGAAATTCCTAAAGGTCGGACAAAATGTGAACGTGGAATAGTAGATGACAACAAAACCAATACCAAGGAATGGCGAGATCGATCTTATTGTTTATGACTTGTTTCCAGTACTTGTACGAGCACCATGATGGCCTTGCATAAGTCCTGATGCCGCTATTATAGTACCTGAGCTGGTTTTTATCTTTGATTATACGGGCATGGAGCTTGATGATGTTGGTATTCTACAACATTATCAGGATAAACCAAAGGAGATCGCAGAGAAGAAGGAGAAATAGCACCTTTTCTTCATACTGATTAGATGTCCCATTGAATGAAAGGATAAGGTTGTGACCTGTCTCGTCGGCATTGCAGAACTTGCATGATGCTGGTGTCTTGATATGCACACTCGAAGGGTCCCTAAGTTACAAGTACATTTGTAACCATTCTCCCCATGTGGATCATATGGAACGAAGCTCAAATGAACAGTAGGGTCCGGCATCATTGTCCAAGTAACAGTCTAGAACAGAAATGGGGGTGGTAAAAGTTTGCAGCGTTATCGATAGGATGGCAACCTGATGGATAATGAAGATGGGTGCCAATCGGACCTGTGGGAAGAGGACCGGCGTGCTGTCAGATGGGTGAGCACGAGTCCGTTACTCTTTGAGGAAAAGAAAGTAAGCACCATTATATACAGCTTGTTAATTGTATACAGAGACAGAAATTTGAAGGGTGAACAATTGGCGAGGCGTCATCACGAAAGGCAGCCAAAATGCATAGTTCCTCTGGCATTCTTTCTATGCAATCAAATCCAACCTTGTGTGGAGCACAGTGAGCACGATATAAATACTACAGTTAAAAGAAATGTACACCCTTAGCCGTAAACAAAAGCTGTATACCTCGGATCATCCAATGGTCGATTGTAAACTGGCGCACATCTTCTTCCCCACACCCATCCTCGGGCCTCCTGGGAGGCTAGGTGTGCTGGCCCTTGGTGTCCGAATGGGACATGGGACCCGGAGTGGCGGGTGCGTTATGCCATGTATATCCTGGGGAGTTTGAAGCCCACCACCCGGTCACACAGAAGGCTTGAATGGAAGTGAGAAAACCCTAACCCTAACTTGAACTTGAAGTACTGATCGAACTTGGTGCTATTCAAAATTCTAACTCCAGTGTCAGTGACTGATCACATCTTACAGACCATGACGCCATTGGTTAAGTTGGCAAGCCGCAGACAACCTGAGGATTCCAAAAACATTGAACGCATGTACGGCTCGGCACTACAGAATGTGTAGAACTGGAATTTCATTCTGTTTGTACTGGGCGTACAACGTCCTCTCATGTCCTCTGTAGACCTCGACAAAGTGCTGATACCGATTGACGAGGCTACTAATTGACAGAGCATGCTTCGCCAGTAAAACTGTAGATTAAATGCACAATATATTAATTGGTATATGTACTCAAGTATGCTGGTACGGCAATAGCCATTGACACATTGAGGAATCATGTTGTATGGGAGGTATTTGATACACGAGAATTAGGATGTATGATAAATCCCAAGAAACCAAAATGCTGTGAGGAAATTGCACGAGACAAAATCAAAACATGAACGGTTCGTTCGAAATGCGACTCCCTAACCATCAAGAGGGACCATGCCCACAACCTCCGCACCATGCATGCTTCTCTCTGAAACATCTGGTCGGCACCACTACACCCACACCTTCTCTACACCCCCCACGAAGTATTCTTCAAATCAGCAGCACGAATCCCGGCACAAGATCCAGTGTCTCATGGTGTATGTCATATTGATAAGCAGCAATGTTACACAAAAAGCAGTAGCGTTTCGGGAAATCAACTGGATCTGAGAGCATCCACTTTTGGTCGCAATGGGCGGTGTGAATACGCTGGTGTAAGAGACGTCCGTCAGCATATTGGAATAGATAATGGCAGCGATAAAACAAACTACTCACCGAATATTCTTCTCCCACCAGGAGGAATAAACCTCAAAGGCCTATCCACCACAAACTCCAATTCATCAACCCAAGCAATTGGGCAGCAGCTAGATCCATGATTCATTGATTCTGGTTTTGAGTCTTGGACGTGAAACCAAGATCAATGTTGATGTTGGAACTCATGTCATCTTTGGAGCAGGGTGAGTTGTCATACAGTCATTGGGATCCTGGACCAACTCACCCCAAAAATGATTATACTATCTGATGATGCCTACTGGTCTTGTTCGGATACTAGATCTGAGATGGTCCACGTTTGCTGGTGGCGGGCGGTGTGAATATGCTAGTAAAAGAGATGATCGCATGGATTTACGAACATGGATATAAAGAACTACTCACTAAATGGTCCTCCTCTGACCCAGCGAGATTGTGATTGGGTAGTGATTGCCCGATTCCGATCTCAATGTCGATACTGGAACCCATGTCTTCGTCTTCAGAACCGGGTGTGCTGTCGTCGTACAGTAACCAGCAACCCAATCGAACTCGGCTGTGAATATGATAAGACCAATAATGGCTGGTGTAGTTGCGAGAGTAGGCACTGCCGTCAGCGCCACTCGTCGAAGAGGGACCTGCTTGTAAGATAGGCCGCAACTCGATCACATGACCAAACCGTGACAAAGGCGTTGAAAGCTATCTCCACTTGCAATAATTAAAAAGTGTAACCTGGAATACATTTTCAGACTATACTTTCATAGGTTCCAGGTCTTACATTTTTTGTTTTTGCAAAATTGGCAGACGAGATAGTATTTTCGGTCATAATGGTGCACTGTTACACTGTGACATGTCCGCCACTGAGGTTTGGCAGCCATTGTATGAGTCTGGCCTCCTTCTTAAACCAATGCAATGACCATAATAGCTGCTTCACATACTTTTACATTTATTGGGTACTTAAACATGACAGGGAAGGTCTATGTTCTTGAATGCAAGAACTCAAACCTCAAACCCTTCTTGCCATGGAATTCCCTCTCAGGTATAATCAAAGAATAGTCTCAGTGGAGTCAAGAATCACATGGATCATTGATATATATGTAAAAAATGTTTCTGGCATATTTTATGGAAGACACCAAGGTGAAAAAAAGGTTTATGGTAGAGCTTTGTACCTGGTGGCTGAGAGCTAAAAATTCCGAGAAAGACGAAAACGCTATCTCATCTGCCAATTTTGCAAAAACAAAAAATGTAAAACCTGGAACCTATGAAAGTATAGTCTGAAAATGTATTCCAGGTTACACATTTTTAATAATCAATTATTGCAAGTGGAGATAGCTTTTGATGCCTTTGTCACGGTTTGGTCATGTGATCGAGTTGCGTATGGCTGCGGCCTATCTTAAGGAATTACAATTGCTCGTCCAAATAAGGGTTATCAGATCGCGTGCTTTGAGAGCACGCGTATCTCGAATTCTCTCACCCTGGTGAGACGAAAATACACAGGAAAACGTATATAAGGCTGGTTACTTGTACGATACAGGCCAGCTTTCGGTCCCTTCTGAACAACGAGTAGCTTAATGAAAATACAACCATGATGACGCCCAATTCGCGCAACCCAACATACATACCCAATTTGATTATTCCGTTTAAAAATGCACGTTTTGACTTCTCCCAATGAATGAACTTGGGGGAGAATGTCAACCTATATCGACCTACGTCGCCTTGGAAGCAAAGCCCACGCGTGGAGTGTCGGAGCCATCGAAAATAATGAATTGACTTTTGATGAAGACATCACCATAAAGATTTATGCCGACCGAAGTGCTGGATTGGATGCCACCAAAGCATTTCGAGCCGGCCGGGGCATAATTGATATATTCACCGGGGACGACACCGAGATAATCGCCGATACCAAGAGTGAAGTCGGGAAGAGCGGCTGAGCAGGGGAACGTGTAGCCGGCTTGGGCAGAATCGCTAAGACAAACATAATTGTTAGTTCTTCTCGTCGCAGAAACGGACCAGAAAGCGATGTACTAAGAGGATCCAGGAACTTGATCGTAATACGCCGTAACGATATCATCCGGCAGGAGAATAAGCGACGTTCCAGTGTCAGGGCTGATAACATATAATGTGAGAATGGTTTATACAAAATGAATGGAGACATACACGGCATCGATGTTATATGGCACGAAAGGATTATCACCAATAGCATAGCCGGATCCCGCAATCAGCCAGCGCCCTCCAGACGAATCGACGTCGGCGTATGTGATCGAGTCTGTATATTTGGAAGAATCGATGAAACCGAAGTCGTAAGTGCCTGGTTAAATCTCCGTCAGCAATGCCGATCAAGATATAAGAAACGTATTACAAACCTGGGGCGTGATAGTTCAAGTCAACAGTGAAAACCGGGGAGCTGAGGCTCGGCTTTGCCGTGTCGAAAAATGTGCTCTGAGGCTTAGGTCGCACTATTAAGTCCATTAGCTTGTTAGGGAACCAAAAATGGACTTAGAATTTCACCTGTGTTGGCGCTACTGAAAGCTAGGCCCAATAGACCATCATTGGCCGTGTCGGATACAAATTGGGACGAGACTTGCGTCGCAATCTCAACGGCTTGGCCACTAACTAATGTTCCACCAACGGTGACGACGTCGGTACCGACAGTTCCAGACGCGCCGCTCTTGTCACCGTACTGGATGGACCATGTGTAGCCATCCAACGGCTGCCAATTCGATGATTGTGAGGGATCGAATATAGTGTGACCCGTTTTCTGGGAGGCGGGAAGGCTCGTAGAGAACACCCATCTGAAGCGAATGAAAGTGTTTGCTCGTATGTTAATGAATTTAAATCAATACCACTCACAGATCGGATGAACCCGTATCAAAGGTCAGATCCAGAGTCTGCCCATCAATGTCAACAGGGCAAACATACTCCTTGTCGTACTGATTTCCTGGTGTCGCAGTAACACTGCCGTCGTTGCCGGTTGCAACGGCCAAATCATGGGGCAATGGCTTATTGTATTTGGTAAAGGCTCCGGCATAGGCGGTAGGGCCGTTCGCCACAAAATTGGGGTTGGGTTTCTGTGTGACAGAGAATGATCCACGCTTCTCGAGGGAAGAGGCGGCTGTCATAGACAAGAGGGTGGCTGAAGCCAGAGCGATCTGAGTGAGACCGTACATGTCGATCGATTGCCAGAGGGGACCTGTTCTGCCGATATGAATCCTCCATCCTTTTGATATCTTGAGGTGAGGAAGAGAAGAACTAGAGCCCAGGTGCTGCTATCCGTACTCGGAATCGATCCATGGAAGCGAACGAGCTAAGCGGGGTCGAATCATCCCTACAAGGCGGCGGTCAAAGCCATTGAGCTGGCATGAAGAACGGAGTTTAATTACATAATCATTGCTGTTAGGGAACCCCAACCCACAAATTCTCGGAACAAATATTTGCCCGATCAGAAAGAACGCACATCACGAGTGCTGAATATAGTCCACGAGGGGTTAACCTGACACCCGTCAACATTGAATTCTATGGCTTGAATTCGCCGTTTAGCAACTGAATTAATTGATCATCGGTGTACTTTATCCATTCTTATTGTTTTTATATCTCATCACGCTTGAACGATGTCCGTTTAACGGCTTTTCATTCCCGATGTGAGACCCCATTCCAATCTTACTTACTACATAAGAGCCAGTGCTTCATTCGAAGCACGATTCCCTAGTACCGCGAATTTGGTATTCCCTGTCATCTTCCCTTGATACTTCCATCGACACCAAATAATCATGCTGTCCAAACTTCCCGGATCCGCGATCGTCTTTGCCTTCGCCTTAATTTCTGCTTCTCGATCTGTTCATGCTGCTGCTGCTATTACATCTCGAGAAGACGTTACCGCTGAGGTTTACGTACGTCGATAGATCTAGTCTATTTCTAGCAGGCCTCGAGTAACAAAGCACTTCGTAGATCCCAGATGGACAGAGTGTAACGGAATTCTGTGAGACCTGGCAAGACGAATGTGTGCTGTAAGTCGCCATCCGTCTTGGTCACTCCCACTGATTCCGAAACTGAAGCATCCTCTATTTCGCAGCCTAGCCCAAAATGCAGGCACACCATACGACGTATGCGGAGCGGGGTACATTGGCCCTGGTACGCCCACTCACTCATTGTCTTGAATATAGAGTAATACGTACGTTTATTGGTTTTACTTTTGCTGATACTAGGGACAGCAAGAGTCGACTGCTTAGCAGTGACGAGCCCCACTACAGATATTAAATACACCGAGCAGGTTGCGGATGCGCTTGGTGTTCAATTTGCGTGAGCAAGTTGGTGCGTTAGGTTTGACGGGTGGTTGGCGCGATGATGCTGGACGAAAACATAAATATGCACGGACCTGCTATGAAGTTATGAGTTTATGTAATTTACTGCACGGATATCGCGATATACGATGGCGTACAAATCGAATGATTACTCGTTTTCGGTGTTTTATTGATTGAAGTTTTGTGTGGCGCCAAGCGATGATTACAATGTGTTGACTGATCTCTGAGTGCCACGCTAACTGATGAGGTTAGTCATATATATATCGAGTGACTTGTTCAGCTCATGTTCGCGCAGACTGCCCCCGAACCGAAAGGTATGCAATCATGTGACTTTTTTGAGGACACAGACTCAGTGGAGAATGTGCATCAAAAGCAAGAAAGACCAGAGTGACACACCGGAGTTTTCATCTCTTCCTTTCTGCCGAAAGCGTTGGTAAACGTCCACATCCTGGCTGAGTCGAGTTGAACGGCATCTTACGATAGAATATCATATTAGTGCCGTCAAGTTTCACCCGGCGAGATTCATATGGATGTTACCAAACTTAGGACTGAGAGTGACACGCGTTCCGAGTTCTCGAATGTTCAGAGACGAGAACGAGAACAGGTGCTCTACGGTGGACAGCTGCACTATCATATGTAAACGCTGAGGATCGACGGGAAGGGAGCGAGCGAGCTGGTACACCGACTAGTTTCCAAGTAGGATGAGTTAAAGTTAAAGTTGTCAGTAAGTCAACGATGCCCGAAGATACGCACTTTTACGAACTCACCCTTAACATACCTTCCTCTGAAATGACGTCTGAGGCGTGGCAGATTGACTCAAGCCGTGTATCCCCTCTGAGCGAAACTAATGGAGTGCACTGCGTCGAGATCAGGAACAACGGAGGGAGGAAAGGGGTTAGGCACCATGACCAATCGATCGGGGTGTAAACTTGGTCTCCTCAGCTATAGTTCTCAATCTGCTCTTTTCGCTATCTGCTTCCTTTGCTCAGAAGAAGAACGGAGAACGAACAATGCACACACCATCAAACGGCATCTCCTATGGCCTTTCCTCCTGCTCACAAATGCCAGCCTAGACGCTCGTGCGTGGTATCTCATCGATCACCTTGCTTCACAAGGTCTCTCCAACTCGGAATTGCCACGTGCGTGCAAAAATTCCACAGTACCAAACAAAGAATGTGGCGTCGGTTTGCGAACATTTTCACGGTCATCCGTTATATCTATTTTATTCTTGCGCAAGATGTGGTTAAAGTTGATTTAATCATGGTAGTTGTTTATTGTATTCAGTTAATTCATGCATTGGTACGAAGGCATAACATGTTTTTTTTATTGGGTCCGCGTTGCGACATGATTGCTGTCGCCAAAAGCGGCACGGCAGGATTTGCCCCTATTTTTTCTTTCATGTTGGTTTCAGCGTGTAATCGGTTTTTTATTACACAGAAGCTGGCTATAGGGGTGTTGCTTGAAAATATAAGTGTGAGAAGACATATGGGATGCCTAGGGGAGGCTAGTGTTCGTTAAAAGGGTATATGGACGGCACAGTATTGGCGACAATATGTTGTCGTCCAATCTTCAAAGTGATATACCTTACAACTCATGGCACCAAAATTCCTGCAAGTCAGATACATACCCTTCAAAACCTTCTCCTCAACCTAACCCTCGAATTCGTCGGCGTGATAGTCACCCCAGTAGTCCATTTCAGCAGGACATCTCTCTGTTCGGCCTTTGAGCGCAATTCAAGGTCGGACGGGACGAGAATTTCATACTGTCGGACGAGAAGAGCTAGGATGCACACACTTTCGGTCATAGCAAAACGAGAGCCGATGCAGCCTCGCGCGCCTGCTGAAAATGTGAGGACTGTACAATAGGTTTGGGATCAGAAAGCTGCCCAAGACGCAAAGAAAAAGACTTGTACACACATGCATCCCGAGGCCAGCGGTAAGTATCTGTATCAATGAATCGCTCGGGTTTGAATTCCGCTGCATCTTCTCCCCAATGTAAT
>KN833065.1:60192-70775 GCA_000827315.1 Piloderma croceum F 1598 | reverse complement strand
CCGACAAGCATGTATTGCCATATTTCTCGTATACTAGGATGAAATTGGGACACATTAATTGGAATACGGATGAGAAGATAGAGAAACCGACATGAGAATTTGGCACTGTAATGCCCTATCCGTCCTGCCCAAGGGAATGTGGATCCCAAAACCAGCGAAACGGCATGGAAAGGATCTATCCATAGGAATTGGCGTCCGGGAATATGACTAAAAAGTAGGCGTCAGTGAAACATAGTAGCTATGTCACCCGGACACCTCTCTTGAGGTGTTCCTTGTAAATGGACCCGCGAAGAAATCACAGGTGGAAAAGATGATATGCACGTACGAGACACATTTGAGAGCCCTTTGCAAAGTCCAAATCTTATGGACCACCAAGACTATAAAAATGGCTGAAACGGCTTGCCAGACCGTTGAATTTGCCGTGGGGAACTGGAACAGAAGAATGTATTTTCACGGCCACATTACAGGGTCTTGCAAAATAGTTTACCCTTTTCGTTTCGAAAAGTTTTGTATGCACGTGTTTGCTAGAATTCCATCTTGACTAAGTGCAGGAAGAATAGAGTATTTCTGCCCCCGCAGAAAAGTCGTGCGGCGCACGGATGCTTGCCCAAGCGGAGCCCAGCCATTTGTCCGAATATTTGTGCGATCGTCCAGTCCGGCTTCGTCAACAAAAACAAGCTGACAAGGATCATATTGTGCCATGTCAATCTGCCATGTAGCACGAAGATGCTCGTTCCGTTCCACTGCTTCCTTGGCAACAGCTTTATGAGTGATCGCGAGGCGATTGAGAGTGCGAGAGAGTGTTGAGATCGAGACTTCGACATCCCGCACCACAAGAAGCTTGTCTTGGATTTCATCCAAGAAAAGAGCTGGTTCCGCGAGTAAGATGGACTCAATATAATTCAAGTCATCGCGATCAAGAATGCGTTTGCGACCGCGAGGACGAATAAAAGCCTGAGGGCTGGTAGGCTGATTGTAGTCTCGGTAAGTTTTGAGAACATTTTTGACCGTTTTCTCGCATTGATTAGCAAGCTGTGCGATGACGCTGATAGGCATGTTAAGTTCATACTTCCAGGCAATGATACGCTCTCGCAGCTCGAGGGAAACTGGAGGAGCCATGGCCGGAGGTTGGCGTGACACTGGGTCACAGGTAACCACAACCAAACAGTAACAGACAGAAATTCGCGAAACTGGAAAGGTAAGGTATTTTGCAAGACCCTGTAGTTCCTGGACACGAAGTGTTCTAGGTCTCGTCGGTCATTTTTGGGCGCCTAAATTCGAAACGGACTGCCTTTTTTGGACAAATAATAAATTCTGATCCGATTTGAATGATCATATACAGAAAAATATACACATCTGAAGTATCCTGCAGTAGCTATAGGTAGATATATGTGCCCTGAGATGAATCAATCCTAGTATTGCAGTGGCTAAAAAGGCTAAGTTTTTGTTTTTGTTGCTATTCCCTCAAATAATTTTTTAAAATTAAAAAAGTGATAACTACATGTGCTGATAGCCCAGTAATTGTCTACTAATGGTCTCAGTGACTGGCGGATATCCGACTCCTGGCCCCGGAAAGGTAGGAGTGTTGTGCCCAGATTAGGAAATGCTATGTTGGAGTCACCCTCAGTAAAAACGAAAATTCAAGTGCAGTCACGCAATTGTACGGCAATAGTCACGTCAAGTCGTCTGAAAGTCCACCAACAGTCTAGTAATAGTAAACGGTTAAAAGAGCAAAAATAACTAATACGGAAACATGATGTGCGCCCGTTCGCACCTAATGACCCCCCGAATTCTAACAATTCATTCCTCCATTGGATGAATGCCAGATTGTGTGATAATGCACCTCGAGATTTGGGTCCAACTTTGAGCCAGATACTGGTGGCATGCTTTGTAATTCAACATCCCTTCAAAAAGCTTGGATTGCATTAAACCAGAGCTTAAGCACCATTATAATACAGCGATAATTTGAACATAATTTCATTGCAAGGGTGTTTCATTATAATGGCCGTACAGAATTTGCAACACACAACACCAACAAAAAAGGAAATCATAACCAAAGTTCGAATTTAGAACCTTGTGCTGCTGTTGCTAATTCAATTATAATCTGCATCCTTCATCGTTACATGTCCTTATGTTTTTTTAGATTACCAATCTATGAAATATGATTCACTCTACAAGCCCATTGTAATTCAAGCCTAGACGGTCCTTCTGTCAGCAAAAGGATAATCAGTGTACCCTTCAGGCGTCCAATTCCTTGGAGCATAGTACAATGCTCGATTCCCTTTCGCCAACGGTACATTATTCTTCAGTCGGTATACCAGATCCGGCTGTAAAGATATGATGTCAAACAAAATTACCACAAAACAGGATCAATAAGAACTTACGTTAGACATGAAAGGACGGCCGTAAGCGATCAGATGGCCTTTCTTCTCAGCCACCTCGAGACCAAGTTTGCGGTCAAATGCACCGGCAGAGATAAGAGGTCTCGGGGCCCACAAGTCGTGAATGAAATCACTTTGGCTCGCTTCGTGGGAATTTACAGCGTCGCGGGTGATTAGACCGTCAACACGTGGTTCAATAATGTGGATATAAGAGAAATTGGGGTATAGATCACGAATGCGAGTGATGACATCGGTAAATTGTGGTACCGGATCTTTCATCCCCATGTCTGTTTGATAGACGTTGCATGAGCCATAAAAGTCATCACTACATAAATCACAGACACAGACCTAGGGAAGTATTCCATGGGCTAAATCGAATGGCGGCTCTCCTTTCGCCAACGGCTTTCACCACCGCATCGACCACTTCAAGCGCAAACCTTGATCTGTTCTCAACAGAACCACCATACTCATCCGTGCGGTCGTTAGAAACGTCCTGGAGAAACTGGTCGACGAGATACCTGTTGGCAGCGTGGATTTCTACGCCATCAAACCCAGCCTTGTAAACTGCGTTGGACGCAGCTACGGCGAAGAGCTGAATGAATTCTTTGATTTCGCCAACAGTCATGGGTCGAGGCAGTGCAGTTGTACCGGCCAGAGGGATGGTAGATGGTGCCGTGAAATCATTGGCAGGATTCTCCTTCTTTATTTCCTCTGGGTCGGCAGTCCGGCCCACCGCCCAAATCTGTAAATTTATGAACGAGCCTTTCGCGTGAACGGCGTCGACTACCTGAAGCAATGAATGTAGTTCAGTGCATGTTCTGCCATAAATCTATAGTCAAAAGATAACTGACCTTTTTCCAACCGGCAATTTGCTCATCAGACCAGATGCCAGGAACGCCGAAGAAGCCTCCAGCTTTCTCAGCTATAACAGTGGCCTCGGTAATCATAAGTGTTCCTGGAGTATCCGCACGCTGAGTGTAATACTCGACAGCGTATGGGCCGGGCGCATGAGTCTCAGTGGCTCGGAATCGCCTGTACCAAAAGACTCAGATAGTTAGACATGGTCATCTCGACAGCGATATTCAGGACCAAACTCACGTCAAGGGAGCCAGGACGACTCGATGGTTAAGCTTGAGATCACCAACCTGAATGGGCTCGAAAAGCTTCTGCGAAGAGGAAGGCATGATGCACGAGTTGGAGTCACTTGGCTTGATTCTTGAAATGTTTCGAATGATAGGTATTTGTTGAAAATATCAGCGGAATCCACGATGCCTTTATACCAGTCCCAGGGTGGATAAACGTTCGTGGTCATTGATAACTCCCTGATCAAGACACTGAGGGAGAAGAGATGAACTGTCAGCGACTAGAAGCAGGCTCAGGCCGTTGCCGTGAGCTTATGTGAGCGACTGCCAAAATGAGCAAAGCATCTGAAGCCGACTCGACGGCTTTCACTTATCGCTGAGCGATATGCTTATTCAGTGTCTGATGGGTGAATTCTCTGTGTATGAAGGCAGCCCAATGGAATGTATCTGGGATAAGCGGGGATGGACGAGCTGACAAATTTTGTGTTGGAGACGCCCAAACGACGTTGAACCTTGATTGCAAGAAGAGAAGCGGAAGAGACAGGAGATGCTGGAGATAAAATAAAGGTTAAATTATCTGAGAAGGAAGCCAATAAAAAAAATGAGCCCGCAAGACCTCAAATGCGCTGTGAACCAACTCACAGAAGATCATATGGACAGCAGGTAATGTTTCAGGCTCTACAAGCCCTGTGTTGGCCTGCCTCGCTATCAATACCGGAGACCAAACCTCCTATCAGCTGTTACTACTGAGATGGTAACTCACAACGGCCCCCAGGATGTCATTGCACATCTGGATGGCTTCTCGGTGGAATCAACTTGATAACTCAGCAGCGAGCACGCCATTAGTATCCGGCTCATCACCCGTGGTGAAGTAAAAAGCTCCGCGTGGTTTATATGGCCGCTGGTATTGAATTGATTTGGCACATAGCAGGAGCCATGTTAGTCTGAGAAGTCAAGGCAAAAGTGGTGGAGAGGTAATTGATCGGACGGTGTAATTTTGAATGCTGCAACGGCTGGTAGGAATTTGCTTCAGCATCCCTTCATTACTTACCGGATGTACTCACAACCTGCAGTTTGGGAAGGAGACTAGGTGCCCCTGTGGTCATGCCCGTGACTCGCACGATCATCGGGTTGGAATCGGATGCTAATGGGCCTCAACTTTTCGAATTGTGGCCACAAAATAATGTTATTGTTATCGATCGTCCTGAATAGCATCCCGCAGACCAAAAAGCAGGACAGTAGGAAATATGTGCAGCAAAACCTGGTGAAAACCAGGACCTCAAACCTAACGGATGCATGGCCGTCCAAGCCACAAAGCACTCGAGAGAAGCAGGAGCAGCAGATTCATCTCAGAAACAGCCAAGGATAGCGAAGCGCTGGAACTGGAACCCGAACCCGAGCTCGACGTTGGTGGTTGACGGACGGCATACTTAGACGAAGTGGTATACACCATAGCATCGAGATTTGTAAGGTCGGGGCTCAAATATTGAAATCACTTGGTTGTAGCTGGCCACCCACCAAAAAAGAGTAAACAAATTACCCAGCACGTACAACCTGTGAACGCGCAAACACACAAGACACAGTCAGCCTCAGATCAACCCAGCAAGGAATGTCAAGCACGTACAGCCTGTGAAGGTGCAAATACACAATACTCAGATCAACCCAGCAAGGAAAATGTCAAGCACGTACTTTCCGCTAACGCGCAAACACATTATGTGTTTGCGCGTTCGCAGAGGAACTCGATCAGCCTCAGATCGACCCAGCAAGGAAAATGTCAAGCAGGTACAAACTACGAACGTCCCGACACATGAGACTCGGTCAGCCTCAGATCAACCTAATAAGGAATATGTCGAGCACGTACAGGCTATGAATTCACCAACACATGAGACTCAGTCAGCCTCGGATCAACCCAGTAAGCAAATTGTCAAGCACATACAGCCTGCAAATACACCAATAGCATCAGATTATTTAACCAGTAGAGGAAAATGTGTTAAGCTATTAGCATTGAGGACTTACGGCATTAGAGAGATCAGCCATCACAAGAAGTGATATTGCTGGCAATGATGAGAAAACGCATGTTAGTTTTGAGTAGAAAGTTTTGGATGAGAATTGGTTCGGAAAGCCTGAGGAAGACTTAGACCCGGGTGTGGAGGGTCTTATATACAGGTGCGGCTCTCGCCGAGTCAGGCCTTGGTCGTGGGTTCGGAGGAGGAGATCTTCGTTCAGCCGCAAGGTCCCACACGCTGAGTCAGCAACCTTTGAGTCGGCTAACATATATTAGTCAAACAAAAGTTAAAAATATCACCTTCACGTCAATCATCGTCTTAACATGCATTACTCCCCATAGTACGACCTTGTTCCTAACAGCCCACGAAGTCTCACCAGATGGAAGTGGAGGCAAAAGCGTTGAAGTTGATGCTAGAGCCGCCTGCCTCAGGCAATGGCATCTTCGCACGTGACTGCCAGTACGCATGGTGGCACAGACAGTATATCCTCCTCAGATATTATTAGAAGGAGGCTTCCCTGTACTCCCACTAATCTGAGTTCCTCCTCTTCCCCAACTCTCCGCCGCCAACAGCAGCAGCAACCCCCTACTCGGCTTATGTAGGCGAAAAGCTTATCAACAACCAATCGCGAGTCTTCATGACATCACAGGACAAAACAGACCCATGAAGATGTCTATGTAAATGGGAAGATCAGCAAAGGTATTTCTATAGGCAATGGATGAAGGGGCGGTACAGAGTTGCACAAAATTGTACGTAGCTATTCCGCGCAGGTATTTTTAAAAAATCATCGGGAAGTTAGTAACAGTTGGGTCCCCAGCAATAAGCAAGCGTTAAGTACAGGATTGTCCCTACGCACAAAAAAAGAAAAAACGGCGAGCCAGAATAACGAGAATGAGAATATGAATGAAACACACACGCACAGAGTGAAAATGAAAGACTGGGTGAGAAAAAATCATGCAGAGGTTAGAATTCCTCCCCACCGTCCTCAGCGACCAACACACCTTTAACACCACCACTTTTCATCATCCCGCCATCTCTAGCACGCGCCGTACGCATCCGCTGCAACTTCTTCCCATTCTTTTGCTGCTGCTGCATCTCAGGTAATTGATCCCGCCGCTGCTGGAAATCTTCCTGCTGGGATGTAGAAGTATCCTCCACCGAACTAGGGAACGGAAAATGGGCAGACGGCTCGAGAGAGGGGTCCTTAGAACAGGCACGACAGAGGCAGATTTCCACTTTGCTGTGTTTTTTTTTTTTTGCTCTTGACCTTGACGCCGCTGCCGCTGTGACTGCTAAAATTGTTCGAATGAGTTCTGGACCATCGCAGGCGCTTGGATCTTGGTCGGCAGCGGTGCGGGGACAGACGGGTCCACCCAGTCGTCGTCGTCATCATCATCATCATCATCATCATCCTGGTCGCCAATATCAACACCTTCCTTCCGACGCTTATCATCAAAAGCCCACCCTTCCCAACCTCAAACGTAGTCCTCGAAGTCTGCTCAGGGTTATCAGGACCCATCGGATCCTCCTCCATATCGAAATCAGAGCTCCTCGCTCCACCTCTACCACTCGCATCAGGAGAAGTCGATGATGACCGTGTACTGTCGCGTGTATCAAAGAACGACTTTGTCGTTCTTATCCATGTCCATATCATCTGGTTCGGAAATAGACTCGAGACCCATGAATTCATCTGTATCAGATGGCCATGTAGGCGGCTCGTCTTGGATCGTGATTATCGGCTTATGGTTTCGTCCGAGCTGCAACGCAAACACATTAACACCCTCCAATTAAAACCTCCCCCAAATAAAAGGAAGAAGAAAAAGCACAAGCGCAAACTCACCCTCCTCCTAAGACCCTCCCAATCCTTATACAAAACCCAAGTAACATACTAGGATCCGACCCACTCAACGGCATCTTTCAAACCCGCTCACAATGGAACATCCTAAACTCCGTGACAGAATACGCATTCACATAATATTCCTGAAGCGGACCTAAGGTCTCGCCGCTGCTTAGGTCGAGATCGAGATCGCTGCTGGCGCGGGGGGAGAGAGGAGCTGCATTGGGAGATGAAGAATTGATTTTTCTGTAGGGGGGAGGGGTTAGTGGGGCTGAGGTGGATGTTGTTGTTGATCCGGCTGCGTTTGAGGACGAAGGCGGAGTCGGGATCTGGTGAGGTCCAAGGCCTAAGCGGGACAGCCAGATGCGCATGGTGCGGATCGAGATAAAACAGATTATCAGCCTGAGAACCGATGAAGTAATATGACCATGAAGGCCTGCCGCCTGCTATTCCCACTGACTGTGAGAACGTTTATAATGTCTGTACATGTGAGCGCGCATGTGTGAATATGTAGAAAAGCCCCCCTCAACGTATGGAGACGCACCTTAATAGTACCCCGTCCAAACCCAATCTAATCTATATCCTAAGGCACGAAGGTTGAAACCATCTGGTGGCTGCCTTCGGGAGACTAATCTAATCCCAACAAGCACCAACACCGCACGTCCTCCCCACACCCACATTGCCCTTGGTTGCTTTCCGGTCGACGGTAGGAGTAGAGGTAGCGAATACCTCAGATAGGTAAATACACCCATCTGTGGCTACTGAGACGTCAGCACCCCCCCACTCGGCTCATACATAGGATGTCTAACGAAATCGGATTAGCACACCGAATAAGCTGAGCATCGCTGTCGAGTAAATAGCGAGAAGAGGGGGGGGTGCCTTTTGTTTTTGTGGGGGATGAGTTGGATGAGGAAGCTGAGGAGGAGAGGAGGGGTGATTGGGAGAGGAGGGAAGGTCTGTTGAGGGTGAGGAGAAGGCGTGGCTGAACCAGCCTGAGAGTCGGGTTGGCAGATCTCCGATGCGCGTGGTCGTGGATGGGGAGCTGGGTGAGTAGTGTCCGATGTCTAAGATGATCGTGTCCGCCGCACTGGCTCAATGATCACAGGCTTGTCCATCATGTCCGACCCAGCAGCAGCATTGATATTCTTCGCAGCACCGACCCTTTCCTCCCAGAACCAGAAGAAGACGAACTAGCTATACTGGTACTGCTACCAGCAGCCATAGAATCAGTTATCGATCTTGCTCTGTCCCGATTCGCTTTTTTGCAGGAATTTAGGCAGTTTGAAGAGTCCATGGCCTTGGGTTGGTTGGACGACATTGGAGCGCTGTTTGGGTAGCGTTGTGACCTTGTGACGAAAGGTCAAAACACGTGCCAATAGGGAGATTCAAAGATGGCGCATAAACCACTACCATCTGGCATCAACGCAGAATCGCCCCCATCTCGGAGGCGGTGTTGGGAAGCTCCTATCCCCGGGCCGGCCGGGAGTATCGCCTTAACCCTAGGCGCTCAGGATCGATGCTTTCAAGACTCCCACCTATATTCACATTATCCAGCATACCTTCAACTCTCGATCTTGATGTCGATGGCTTTTTGTGCGCTCTGATTAGCTGGCCCTGCAGATCTCCGTTTCCTTCCACACGCTTACACAGCGCTATGCACGCGCGGCGCGCGCTAGTCGCAAGGATGTATCGCTCCAGATTAGGCGCAGGACGCAGGGTGCCTGTCAATGTACCCACATGATCTACAGCTTTTGATGCTTCTCTGGCGATGTCCATCTTGCCCCACTTCTGATACCCTCACCACCTCCGTTCCACAGTTTTCTTTTTACAGTTTCCAATGAGGTGAGTCCGATGCTCTCAGCCAGAGATACGACGCACTCACACAATCGATGAAGTGACATATATCTCACAGGTTAATATTCTTCATTCTCCGAAGAGTTGCAGGCTCGTCGATAATCGATCTCTTTCCAGATGTGGTGATCAGATGTCCATCTGATAACCACAACAGTCTCCCCGACGATGCACGCTTATTCATTGAAGTCCACGTGGACGACATTGAGGTCAAGACGACTGAACAGTTCGCGAAGGAGTCCACGGGACCGTCTTGGCGGTTGAATGAAAACATTGTACTGTGAGTTAATTTTCAACTCGTCTTTCGGTTCACCATGGTGTCATGGCTATGCGTCTCCATATCCTTTCTTTTGGCATAGGATCTCAACGACCATTGACCACCAACCCACAGGTCCCATAGTGACCCGTCCGTCAGGTTGGCAGTCATGATGGAACAACCTAGCCGCGATTTCCAGCGTCTTGGGTTCACAGAGCTGTTCAGCGCCGAAATCGCACAATATGCAGAGGTCGAACACAGTATGTACTATGCTTAACGTCATTCCTTTATGTGCATTGTGCTAATATTTGAACATTTCTCGTAGAGCATGTTCGAATGCTCGACAACAACAGTGATGGCCCCCCGCTCGAACTTGTGTTTCACTGTGTTGTTATCCCGCCCGACACTCCCCCAGAACGTTCATCTGGCCGGTTCGAAGATGCTGCCAAGGAAGAAGCTGTTGAACAGGAATGTACGGTCAATGCTTCTAGGAAATTGGACATAATTTAATCTTCAACTTTTAGTGACTCGCGCTCATTTGTCTGGCCAAATAATGTCGAACGATGTTCTCATGAGTATTGCCTTGGATGTCAAATATACAAGGGCTTTACATCTTTCCGACGAAGACGACGAGAAGCCACTGCGTCTGATGCGCGCTGGTGACCGATTCTTTGGGCTGTACCAGCAGTCACAGAAGAATGCGGATCTAGACAAGGCAATTGCTGCATATGAGACCGCAACCAAACTTACGCCAGACGGCCATGAATGCCAGGCTGAACTCCATCGTCAGCTCGGGCTAGCACTGACCGATCGTTTTGAATATTTCGGCAACATTGCTGACATCGATAATGCCATCTTTGCCCTTGAATGCAGCATTATGCTTACTCCTGATGGCCATGTTGCCAAGCCTGCTCGTCTAAACGATCTCGGCAACTCCTATGCGCGCTGCTTTGAGTGTTCGGGAGACCTCCTTGATGTTGACAAGGCTATCTCCGCTCATGAACAAGTTGTGCATCTCACTCCTAATGGCCATGTCAACAAGCCTACTTCTCTGAGCAGTCTCGGCAGCTCTTTGTCGCGCCGCTTTGAGCGCTCGGGAGACCTCATTGATGTTGACAAGGCCATCTCCGCTCACGAACAAGCTGTGCATCTCACTCCCGATGGCCATGC
>KN833065.1:14382-57459 GCA_000827315.1 Piloderma croceum F 1598 | reverse complement strand
TGAGCGCTCGGGAGACCTCATTGATGTTGACAAGGCCATCTCCGCTCACGAACAAGCTGTGCATCTCACTCCCGATGGCCATGCTAACAAGCCTATGTGTCTGAGCAGTCTTGGCAGCTCTTTCTCACGCCACTTTGAGCGCTCGGGAGACCTTATTGATGTTGACAAGGCCATCTCCGCTCATGAACAAGCTGTGCATCTCACTCCCAATGGCCATGCTAACAAGCCTAATCGTCTGAACAGTCTCGGCAACTCCTTCTTGCACCGCTTTCAGCGCTCGGGAGACCTCATTGATGTTGACAAGGCCATCTCTGCTCATGAAAAAGCCGTCCATCTCACTCCTGATGGCCATGCTGACAAGCCTATGCATCTGAACAATCTTGGCAACTCCTCCTTGGGCCACTTTGGGGGCTCAGGAGACCTCATTGATGTTGACAAGGCCATCTCCGCTCATGAACAATCTGTGCATCTCACTCCCGATGGCCATGCTAACAAGCCTATGTATCTGAACAATCTCGGCAACTCCTTCTCGCGCCACTTTGAGTGCTTGGGAGACCTCATTGATGTTGACAAGGCCATCTCCACTCACAATCAAGCTGTGCATCTCACTCCCGATGGCCATGCTCACAAGCCTATGTATCTGAACAATCTTGGCACCTCTTTCTCACGCCGCTTTGAGTGCTCGGGAGACCTCATTGATGTTGACAATGCCATCTCTGCTTATGATCAAGCTGTGCATCTCACTCCCGATGGCCATGCTCACAAGCCTATGTATCTGAGCAATCTCGGCAACTCCTTCTTGTGCCACTTTGATCACTCGGGAGACCTCATTGATGTTGATGAAGCCATTGCCCATTTCAAAAGTGCTGCCATCTGTTTTACAGGCTTTCCTTCTGTACGCTTTCGTGCAGCCCTGAAATGGGTACATTTGGCTTCCGGAGTTCATACTTCATCTTCATCCGCTTTGCAAGGATATTCTGTGGTCTTTGACCTTCTGCCTCAAGTCGCTTGGTTAGGACAAACCATACTGGCACGGCACAGAGAATTGTCTTCTATGGGTAATGTAGCTAGCGAAGCTGCAGCTACTGCGATTTCTGCTGGCAAATATGACACTGCTTTGGAATGGTTGGAGCAAGGCCGTTCCATTGTTTGGAGTCAGCTTCTTGATCTTCGCACTCCAGCTGATGCCATACGCGAAAAAGAGCCTGGTCTGGCTGATGACCTTGTGCGTGTATCTCAAGCCTTAGAACATGCAGGCAGTCGTGATGCTGGTACTCAGAATATCTCCTCACAATCAAATCAAGACCTTTCAATGGAACAAGTTGCGCAGGGCCATCGTCGTTTAGCTGAGGAGTGGGAAAGGCTGGTGGAGAGGGCCCGAGCTATCCCAGGATTTGAAGATTTTTTGCGACCGAAGAAGCTTGGACAACTCTGCAGTGCCGCCAATGCTGGCCCTGTGGTTGTTGTTAATGTCCACAAGCAACGCTGTGACGCACTGGTATTGATACCTGGTTTAGATGAAGTAATGCACATCCCACTACATGACTTTTCTTACGAGAAAGGTCAGGAACTGCATCAATCACTGAATCGGCTCCTTTCAAATGCTGGTGTCCGTGTACGAGACTTGCGGGGATCCAGGTTGGTGGCTACCCGCAAAGACGGAAGTTTCCAGCATGTCCTCTTGATTCTTTGGTCATGCATCGTAAAACCTGTGCTGGACGGCCTTGCATTCTCCGTAAGCAGCTCATTGTTTAATCATCTTCTATTTTAATGATGTTGTGTTCTTGAAGGTATCAGACTCGGCGGATCCTCCTCGTATTTGGTGGTGTGCTACCGGGCCTCTCGCGTTTCTCCCAATTCACGCTGCAGGAATTTATGACAAACGCGCGCCCGGGGACAACATATCTGACTATGTTGTATCCTCATATACTCCTACTCTAAACGCCATTATTAATGCCACTCAATCTCGCGAGCTGCTCCAGAAATTTCAAGGGCTTCTGGTCGTCAGCCAGCCGAACACGCCCGAACAGTCTCCGCTTCCCAATACAACAGTGGAGATGACTCACATTAAACAGCACGCGCTCGACAAGTTTGTTGTTTACCCATTGGAAGGATCAGTAGCGTCGGTGAAGAGTGTGATTGAGGGTATGGAATCACACAGCTGGGTCCATCTCGCTTGCCATGCTGTACAAAATCGTGTTGAGCCGACGAAGAGTGCATTCTGCTTACATGACGGACATTTGGAGCTTTCGACCATCATCACGAAACAATTCCCTCATGCCGACTTTGCATTTCTATCTGCGTGCCAAACCGCGACCGGAGATGAGAAGCTTTCTGAGGAGGCCGTTCACCTGGCGGCGGGGTTATTGTTGGCAGGATATTGTGGTGTCATCGCTACAATGTGGTCGATCAAGGACGAGGATGCGCCTGTGATCGCGGATTGCGTATATTCCGAGTTGTTCAGTGATGCTGAGCCGGACAGCACGAAAGCTGCACTCGCGCTGCATCATGCTGTCAAACGTCTGCGTGAGATGAAGGGGGATAAGGGGGACTTGGCCTTTCTGTCATGGGTGCCGTTTATACATGTAGGAGCATGAAGGTATAACTATTCGCATCGCTATGGGCCTGGCTTTCAATATGTTGACTGTTGTTCTGTAAACTGACCTGTCATGTGCATCCTGTATTCTATATGTATTGGCTATCTCGACTTGGCCTTATTAACGATATATTGTTACTGATCAATCATGCCAGTACTTAGTGGGTCCATGTTGTGTCATATCTACCTCAAAAACGAGCGAACTTGAGATCAAGTCCGACATGTCACATGACTCAGTCCTTTTCCTCCGTCATTGCCGACTTAGTAACACCATATTGCCGAACGACTCGAACAACTCTAGGACCTTCGTGCACGGTTTGATCGATCGTCTCTTGCAAATGACTAACGATGACACGCCTTTCTCGTTCGCCCAGAGCACGAATCCGTCGCATATGAGGCATAACGCGGCAGTCGGACGGATTTACACAGTTGTACGGGGAGATCAACACTACTATTGACCATGCCCTCGAGGGTATGTATTCCTATTACCAACGATATTTCATATTTTCTGTCTAAGTTATCCTCTTAGTATTTGCGAATCAACCTCTTCGTTTGATCCAAGAAAATTAGATTCCCCCGAAGTATGGACGCAGCCAACTCAACTGGTCCATAATGACCCCCGATCGCGCGCAGCCCTCGCTCCAACCACCTCGATGACCAGCGAGCACATGCTGGAGGGCGTTTTCCCGAGCGTATATTGCGAACAAAGGTCATATTGTGGTGGACAAATTCAAGGGAGGAGGTTGGGGAGCAGGCGGAAGTCTTCACGTTGCAGACAATCTGAAGTCTGTTGTTGAAGCGGCCAACCCATTCAATGTTTAATGTGTAAAAGCTCTCTTGGTCAACCTAGCTCACCGAAATCAGTGACGAAGGCGAGTTGCATATTCTCAATGCGCGTGTGCGTCTTTACTCATTTCGCTGTCACCTCCAGTGCCGTGCAGGACGAGCCCGCAAGCCCACTGCTACTGTTCTCAACTCGGCCACCCTACTCAATTTTTACTCCATCGCCGCACCTTTGCCGCCATTGTGGTCTCTGATCTCCTACCGACCCGTCAACATCACATGAAATAACATAATAACATAAACCTCTTTATCTAAATTCACGACAACCAATGACAGGATGCTTCTCGCCCTTCTCCTCTTGGCCTTGGTCTACATAGCAGTACCCTTACTCTGTCATCAGGACTCCGCAGTGACGTTGACAGACATTACTGGAACTCGGAGTTCAGATATGGTTACTGCTGGTCTGGTGAGTAGTGTTCGGTATGGTAGTTTTGAGGGTAGAATACTGACAGCAGATAATAGATGTACGCGAACCCATCCAACAAATCGTTTGGTTACCCCAAAACCACAGACGTAGGTTTTTCGTTGTGAGTGTCACTGCAGCATGGGCAATTTTAAAAATGCTAAATGGTTTATTTTTCTCTTAGCACCGCCGACGGCTACGTATGCTATACCGTTTCAATTCGAATGGTACAACTTTATATTGCCACTGGTACCCTTGACTGGATACATGGCGAATAGAAGCAAACATGTTCGCCGTTCTCCGGCGGATACCAGCAGATCTAAGACCCGTATTCCGCATTGTCTAACGCGATAGAAGCACTACCACTATGACACGAAACTGTACCAGTCATTGCAATCCTACCAAAATCCCGTGACGGGACTTAAGCTGCTACTTTACTCATTTGATAGGAGCCCGGTAGCGCCGATGCGCCCGATCTCCAACTCTCCAGAAATGTTACTCGATGACACGGTGGAGGCCACGGCTAGTGCAAGGCTAATATTAATAACACACAACGCGTTAACGATTGGTGGAGTGTCAGTGGAACTTGGAGCTGTGACGGTTTGTTTTTGGAGTGGGTCGGGCATATCTTTTATTGTAGAAGCAGGCGGTCGTTTACGTGGTTCGTTCAGACGAAAGCTGCCCTTTTCGGCTCATTACATGGCGAGCAGCCTGGTAATAACGAGCTATTATCATTAAGCCAGGTGCCAGAAGCTTACAGCTTGCTTCCCTAGCGCTCCGATACGGTTATGCTGTTTGGTTCTACCTATGCTACCTCGATTTCTGATCAAAATGTCTAGCGATAACCCTGCAAGCCAAGTATACGCCAAACGTCTACTGGAGGAAGTAGGATACCTACTCTGGTATCCGGATCTACCACCGGATCAAAATGTCGTGCAAGCGTACCGCGACCGTGGCGCCGGCATAGACCATGTTGACAACATCACTGGGGATGGAGAATTCGAGTAGAAGTTAAACATTTGCGCGGATACCGGAGACGCTATCAACTTACGCAGTGTTCCTGCTAATTTTGAACGTTGGATAGTGGATGACAAGATAAAACTAATTTTCATGCAATGCATCCCCTGTTATCAATTTTGGGTCCATAAATGAAAAGAAGATACATGGCCAGGGAATGGTCGAGCCTTCGTACGATTATTTATTCAAATTTTTATGCATCTACTGATTTATATTCTGATAGGAGCCTTGGGTTCGAGTTTACCCCATTTTCTCCGAAAGACGCCATTTTTATTATTCCTGACAGGGCGGCCAGGGAAGATCATTACGAATACATAAAAGAAGATTTCTACAACCGTCTGATTGACGGTGTTCTTTATTCGAAAAGAATAGAATAACTGGACGGAAAAGAGATGGAAGCCCACAAAGACAACAGTGACAGAGTATTGTTGTTTTCCCAAGTACGTGTCGTCTATCCATCACAAGTGTTCGAGCCTCATGCTTTGTTCTCGAACAGCACATCTGCTTGAACTTGGGGACCTTTTTCGCCCCAAACGTGTTTTAAGGCCTTTTTATCGACGAAGTTTGGCTCCGTCGCGAAATTTTCCGAAACGAACGGCATCTGAGTCAATAATGGCTTCGATTTGCGTCTTAATAACTACCCATCCACTCTTGGACCCGAGTTCTGTCAATTCTTGTGCCGCTCCTCGTTCTCCCTGTCCCGATCCGCTCCGTGTCTTTCCTTAGCTCAAATGCCAACAATTCTGTTCGATGTTTGGCCCCACTCGACCGATTTTCGTGACTTCCGCGACTCAGGACTTCCGTATGGTACTTGCGATGTTCATTCCCCTCTGCATTTGTGCCCTGCTTGGCATCACTGAAGCCGCCGCTCAGGTATACCTGTTTACTCATAAGATTTCTTGAGCCAAGTATAACAAACCTCTCATTTTTTCTGCTTTTGGATTTTCAAGCTTGACTTTGGTACATACAAGATCATTAATCGAGCCTCGCAATCGAGCCTGTGCTCTCATGAAACGGGAGAACGAATTTATGTTTCCACGCAGGGGTATCCTTGTGCTCGAGAATTGGTGGCTATGTCCAACGTACTTGAATTGGATTAAATGTAATTCATTTGCCAGTGGGAATTGGGTCCGGGAGATGACCACGGTTTGTATACAATCAAAAATATCGGCTTCAACTCTTGCGTTCACGCGAACAAGATGTCGGTGAGCGGTTCTCCTTTTTTTGTTGTTGTTGTTCTCTTCAAGTTGGCGGTGCTTATTTGTATGTATTTCGAGGGTTCTCCAGTAGTCACAAGCGACGGCAAAACTTCTTTCGCGATTTTGTCCACCGAGGGCTATGGGCACATTGTCAGTCCATCTTGTTGGCTGTTCGGATCTATTAATGTTGTATGCAGATCAAATTCCCCAGTAGCGATCTTGTTTGGACTGTTGTACCCACAGAGGTTTCCCGTACCGACGCAAGTCTGGTAACATTTATCTACGTGGTTGCTCCAATTTATATGTTGGTTTTAACCCTTGTAGATCTTGTTACAACCTGAAAGTGGAGACGACACGCAAAGTTGGACTTTTATCCTCACCAACGACACTATAACCCACAGGCCTTTTGCTATTCAGGCTCGTTTTTCCAAAGAAGAGGAACGGTATATATCCTCGGAAATTATGGAGTGAATAATTATCTGACTTGCTGCGCTTTACAGTCATCTCGCGACCCTTCGTGGTATTGAGAAACTTGGTGGATCAGCTGGTTATCAGCAGTACCTCGAATCCCCGAGTACTATCCCCAATTTTACCCACATCGCCACCTTAACAAGTGATACCTTTACGAACGCCATGTATGCATCGGGTGATCTGGAGTCGTATTTTATATACAGTGAAATTACTGTTGTGGCGGGTGGATACTCTGGTAAGGGTCACGCTTGGGGGGTTGGGGTTGGTGCAATCGGATTTGTTGGAGTTTTGGGGTACGACTCTTGGGAGGAACTGACGTCCGCTGAAAACGGCATCACCATCGTTGGCGGGGGCTTAGCAGCAAATTTAGTTGTTATAGTTTTTTCCATTAACGGACACGATGTTGCTGCACTGACAATTGGGGGATTAGGAGCTAGCGCTATCCTTGGAGTCCGTGGCACCTTGAAATGGACTCAGACATAGTTAGGTGTCAGTTACTGTACTTTACTGTACCCATCACCATCTACAGTATGCTGTATTTGAAGAGTCCAAGGCTAGAGTTCCCCACAGTCTGAATTCTCGTCTCAGAAGTGAACACTGTGCCTTAGCCTCTCACTTGTCACTGGCTGGCTCAAATTACATTCTTGGGGTGCTGTAATAATATCTAATGGCTCAAAAAACAGGAATCTATCCTGTTGAAATTCTGCACTCTCAAATCCGGGAGTGGACTTTTTCGCAGGTATGTCAATGGTTGCAACAGTGCAGACCAATGTGTATTCTTGCATGGGTTCATAACGACATCATGGAAATTCCTGAAGTGCAACATGGTAACTATGGGGAAATGCAGGCAATGGGGTGGAAGATGGGCAGTGCAATTGTTTTTCATGGCTTGAGTGAATTTGATCATGGAAATTAAGTCTTTGAGCCATGGAGCTCATGTAATGGTTTCTCTGTGATGCATTTTCTAATTATTTATGCTGATTCCTGCCTTGCCATTCATAAACAAGTATTTACTGGAGAAGATGCATGTGAAGGATTAATTGATGAGGTTGGTCAATTTGCCTGAAATAACCACTCCCTTGTTAATTTATTTACATAGGTTGGCAACTAACTTTTGAATGACAGTGTCCTTCTATCTCAAGTTTGTGACAAATATGAACAGGTACTGCAGTCTGCTAGGCATCAAACTTGGTTCTATTTTGTGTGATATTGTTCTCATATGACAGGGTGTCCTTGATTAGAATAGTGGATCTACTTCAATTGTAAGCTCAACCAGGCCTACACAGGTGTCAATGATTTCTATGGTATATTATTACAGTCTGAATAGCCATTCAGAAATGGATTGTAGCATGAAATGTTGGAATATGTTGAGCCATTGTGTCAGTATCACATCATCTTGCATCATTATCAGTTATTGGACTTCAGCCAATGGCGGTATTTCCTTGTAGCTTATGATATCATTTAGTTATGACATGGCCATTTTTTATGTATAAGTAACCTACCAATTGAGGGTGATCCTCATCGGTTTAATCCAATTCACCTGGTTTCCACCTAGGTCATCTATTGCCTGAGCTTGACTAGTATCACACCCTATTGTGTTCATAAAACTGACATTCTATAGTTCAACATGAAATAGATACAATGGTTTGCTATAATTACCAGTAACTTTTAGTTGGGGCCTCTGTACTTAGTCTCCTGGCAATACCACACCAATGTTGTGACGTGTAAATGTGGTTTGCACCAGGTTCTCCAATCCAGACAAGTACCAATGGGATAGCCAGTTGTTTGAGGAGGGATAATCTGGGTAATGAATGGCAACTTCTCTACTTTCCTCCTATAATGGAAGGTGTTCCAAATAAGGAAAGGTTCATAATCGATGTCTGAATATAGTAAATTCAGCCACCAAGCTTCCAAATAGTGTGCATAGACAACAAGAACCAGATAGAAGGCTTATGACAAGGCTGCTTCTAAGTGACAAGAGATGAGCTCTAACCAAATCATATGGTAGAGTTTGAGAGTCCAGACTCCAGGGGTGAGACTAGGTCTTCCTGTGCTGGCATTCAACATAAACAGGGAAAACACAAATGACCAAGTAGGAGATCCCAAGCTTGAAAAAGCAGGTTCTCAAAGATGGCATAAAGACAGTGAGTGAACACAAGTGTAAACTTCACAATAAATGTAATTGGTGGCAAACCTTAGACACTGTTAGGAATACTGGTCCTATTTCTGATTATATGCATATTTTTAAATTCCCTTTTAGTATTCCCATCTTACCATTTCAAACTGATGTTCTACTATTATTTTCTGCCAAAGATATGTTACGATGTCATACTTTGAAATTGTTTTTTCAGTATTGACAGGTTTTTCTGTGAATTTTACTGTAAGAAAGCAGGCAGTAGGAATTTACTCAGGGACTTGTGAAGACATGTACTAAACATGATTGCGGAAGTATTTGACTGTGTGAAAAATCAGGATGGACATAGTGTGTATCTCCAGTGGAGCCAGAACAATGGAACCTAGAACTATTTGAGAAAGAAGCATGCCAAATTGGGTGCGCAGCAGATCATGAAAAGCTTAAAAGGTCAGGAAGGATGTACCCCACTTTTTTTTACATCCCCACCATGCTCTCTGCTACTGAAGTTGATTCCCTTGTGAACTTCAAGTTTGTTACCCCTGTCAATGATGAGCTCACTCCTACACAGGATCTTGTCCCAATGCGACCTGCAACTCCATTGCCAGATGAATCAGCAGTTGTTGACTTGACACTAGGTCACATAATGCCCATGTGTTTTGTAGTATCAACATACCCCAAATTTAACCTAATAATGAGGGACATGGAGTCTTGGAACCATCTCCTCCAATGCAGTCCTCAAGAGGATAATGGTAGCCTTCTGTTACATCCCAGAAATCAACCCTGGAAATATAATACTTTGGAACTCTGAAGCAGAGTTATGACTCAACCTTCCTAATATGATTACGGACTATCTTTATGCTGACGGATTATTACTATGCCTACATACTCTCACAACCACATGCTTACCTACGCACTTAGTTCATTTCCAGTTCCGGAAATTAAATAGTTCCTGCCTGATTATTACTTACCCGATCTGGACATTATGTTCCCCGGACTATGACTCCAACCCGCAGCTACATTTTGTATATCTCAGAGCTCCGACATCCCCGGACTCTGCCACATCCTCAAGTATATAAACTGTAGCACCCCATGTACTTTTGCCAGTTCGAATATCGACTTAGATTCTCTACTTGTACATTCTCTCTCGTCTACTTAAATCTCTTTTACCTGACCCCTCGTAAATTGAGACGAAGGAAGTTTGGAGAGGGTGCAGCACATAAGCTGAAGCCATATCGTCTCTTGCAACCTTCTTGTACCAAGTCTGGAACTCCGACATTTCGACAACTCCGACTGACTCCAACCGGAGTAGGTATAGTAGGAACTAGTAGAAATACCGTTCTTAACAGTATATTCGGACTCACACTCTCAACTTCCTCACATGACTACCCAAACTCCGCCCCTCAGCATCACAATTGGGACTCACATTCCTCAACCTAGCAAACACAACTCCAACACAACTGCCGGTGACAACTCTGAAAATCACATGACTGGCATTTCCGGAGATGATGTTTTCAGTAATAATAGAAATGTTGATCCCGGAGATCAGCTTCCCATTAACGGAATTCCCAATGTCAAATCAGACGACTCTGATCATGACGAGCAGCATAACCTGGTAAATGCAATCTCCATGCAAACCAGTAGTACGCAGCGTCAAGGAGATGGCTCCCATTCAAAAGTCCAACCACCCAATCCTTTCAAAGGAACGGACTCAGCCAAACTCCACACATCCCTCATCCGACCACAAACATCTCTGTCAAACCAAGACGAGAAACAATCTGCTCCACGTAAAACCAGTTCATCCTCCCAGAGGTCCGACAAGAGAACATTGGACTTGGGCAACAAACTCGGTAAAGACGGAAAACTCACTCCTGTGGAACAAAGAGATGGATGGAGATAAAGAAAACAGTAAAGGAGGACATCCTTCCAAGCTGTCTTCAGGTGACAAGCGATCAATTATTCATTAAATCACCAGTAGAAGACTTGATAATGCTGTGGAGGCTACCCATTTCATTAACAACATCCTTCCTAATCTTATCACACCCCAAACAGTCAGGAATGTGCTCAAACAAGATGACTTTTGTGCTGTTGTCAAGAGGAAATGTCCTCTTCTCAAGAAGGCTCACAGACTAGAGCGCCTTAAATTTGCCAGATACCATGAAAACTGAGCAGTGGAGGGTTGGAAGAGGATCTTGTGGTCAGATGAGACCAAAATCAACAGGATTGGATCAGATGGAAGGACCTATACTTGGAAGAAAAGGGGGGAACAACTTTCTGACAGGATCACCACTCCCACAGTCAAGCATGGAGGAGGGAACAATCTTATGGTATGGGGTTGTATGGGGTGGAATGGAGTAGGGGTGCTTACAGAGGTTCAGGGGATCATGAATGGAGAGCAATACTGTGAAATTTCGGATGGGGGAGTGGTGGAAAGTTTTGAAAAGTTGGAGATGCCAGAGGGGGAGAGGACATTTCAACAGGGCAATGACCCCAAACACACCTCCAATAGGGCAACCAAGTGGTTTGAAGACAACAACATTGATGTTGTGGTCTGGCCAGCTCAATCCCCTGACATCAACCCCATTGAACACCTTTGGGTGGACCTAAAGATGGCTCTCAAGAAGTATCCAAAGCCACCAAAGGGAGTGCATGAGTTGTGGGATAGGGTGGTGGAAGAGTGGAATAACATTTCACCAGAAACATGCCAAAACCTTATAGAAAGCATGCCTAGAAGGATGCAAGCAGTTATCAAGGCAAAAGGTGGTCATACCAAGTATTAGTTAAGTAGATAGTGATTTTGGAAGGGTAGGTCAAAAAACTGTCCCAATGAGTGATTATTTTGTTTGATTTATTGTATCATCAGTTTTTACCTAAATTAGATAAATATTGAGTCATATAAAAGCCAATATGGTATACTATCACATACATTTGTTTACCATTGTGTTATAAACCAAACATTACAAAATGGCCAAACATTGGGACAGTTTTTTGAGCCACTGTATACCTGACTTTTCATGCTTCACACCTTAAACAACATGTCACAAACAATGCATCACTATTTCCTTCCCATAAATTTGAGCAACCTGGTTCAATACTCACCACAAACAGTCTGCAAGAATACCTGGTCGACAAAATTATAGACTCACACCACTATGGAAGGGGTTGGCAATTCTCATGTGTTGGCTCAGTTACACCCCTTAACATGATCTTTGGATTGCATCAGCTGAACTTGCCAAATGTGAAGCCCTTGACAAGTGGTATTCAGATGGCAGCGATGGGCCAGATGCCAGGTACTGTAGCTTTCCCCTCGAGGTTTTGATGCACCCTCAGCTTGTCACTGTTGATGTGTAATTATTATTGTTATAATTTTCTTATTGCTAAATGTTTCCCCTTCAGACATGTCCCTGTTTTAGTCCCTGGGAGGGTGTAAGCATGTCGCTTACTAATACACATACTATATTTGGTAGCTCTGCATCACATGGTTTCTTTGGTACACCTTTACCTCATACCACATAGTTCTCTCACACCTATGTTTCTCTCTGAATATATCCTTTGTTTCAATTTCTGATTTGTCTTGATCATGAGTCCTACCATTTCTCCTTAGTGTTCTGAGTCTGTTGGGACCAGCTCTCAACAAGCAGCCATCACTAAGCTGCAACATTCTGCTCCACCCTCACTGACCACTCAACCCTTTCCTGCCTTATCCTTGAAGAAGACCGGTGCCAATGTGATGCCTGGGAGATGGTAACAATGCCAATTCACCAAGGTGTTTGCAGAGTTCATACAACAAGTTGCAAGCACTGAGAAGTGAGCTATTGCATGTGACATCCTGATCTGTTACCCATCACAAGTTCATTGATCTCAGGAGCAGTGTAATCAAGAACCGTTGCAAGGCCCTCAGGAACAGGAGACTAGCTTTGGCAGAGAGCTGGGTTTGTCTCCAATGTTCCCATATGAACTCAAGTCATACCAGGATCTAGATATATGAAGAGAGAGAGAGAGAGAGACGACACTGTTGGAAGTTCTATGATGGTAAGGAGCAGATATTTTGTCAGAACTTGGAGGTAAAGGCACCACAATCTGCTTCTATGGTTTTGGATTTCTGGACTTTTTGGAAAGAATATTGTGTGGTGGCATATATATGCCAGCTAAAATTTTGTGGACACTGAGAATGCATCAATAGCTCAATTATGAAGCACTCTATGTACAAATTGTAGGTTTAAATGGCCATTAGAACATCTGGCATCTAGATTCTCATTGGGTGATCCACTAGTTGCTCAGCCACAGTATAGCACAGCATTGATAAATTTTGATCAAGTCCATGTCAGAATTGCCAAAGATGGTCTTGCCATATCTAAAAGATAACAATTGATACTGTAGGGTTTTGATCAAATCGACACCCCTCCGTGACTGTGGTAGCATTTTGAGCCATCAGGGCGAAAATTAGATATTATAATTGGTACAAAAGCCAAAAAATACCACATATGGTCAAGTGTCATGTTCAGACTTTTCACACCAGAGACAAGAACCCTTTTGAGTGGCTCACAAAATCTACACAAAACCGTCCACATTTTTTAAGTATGTAATCAAATTTAGGTGCACTGCAAATCCTATCACAAACTCAAAGTTTGTGGAAGAATACATGGTGAACAATAAACCAAATCAAGTATTTTAAGTTTAAGTGGCCCATTTAGGGAAAATATGTGATAAGGATATGTGTGAGCCACATTTGTATTTACATATATAGAATATGTAATAGCATATGCACCACGCACAAAACCTTCCAATTGTTTAAAATATGTGGTCTGTATATATTCGGTCAAATCTGCCAAATCCAGTGATATGTACGTGTCACATATTTAAAACAATTGGAAGGTTTTGTGCGTGATGCATATGCTATCACATATTCTATATATGTAAATACAAATGTGGCTCACACATATCCTTATCACATATTTTCCCTAAATGGGCCACTTAAACTTAAAATACTTGATTTGGTTTATTGTTCACCATGTATTCTTCCACAAACTTTGAGTTTGTGATAGGATTTGCAGTGCACCTAAATTTGATTACATACTTAACAAATGCGGACGGTTTTGTGTAGGTTTTACGAGCCACTCAAAAGGGTTCTTGTCTCCGGTGTCAGCAGGACCTCTCCGTGACATGTGACAAGAGCCAAATTTCGACACCCTCCGTGATGCGTGACCGACGAATTGATTGAAACCTTACAGTATAGGTCAGAAAGTCTTTTGCCATAATTTCCACCTATGCTAATTCTATATTTAAAGATACAATGTGGCATCAGCCAGATTTGATGTTATCAAATCTATCTGGTCATACCAACAACGCGCCGATTTCCTGATGGCCCTCCCCCCAGATTTGAATTGACACCACCACCCCTCTGGAGGCATCTGTATGTGTTCCTACCAATGATAATTCATTCTACCTGGTTTATCCTCTTGGATCATCTGGTTTGGTTTATAAAAATCAAAGACCCCCTACGGAATTCACTGACTTGCTATACTTACCGCCGACGAGGCTGCTCTAGTGACATGCAAGTCGTCACTCCCCGGCCAAGTCCGCGAGCTGCGAGCATATATGCAGTTTTCATCCTCTTTCTCCTATGCGAGCGGAAGTCAAATTGTGGCGGACAGACTCAATAGATAAGGCTAGGCAGCATTCACTTGTTGCAGATGGTAAAAATCATTGGAGCAACCCACCTATTTAAAGTTTGTAACATTCCTCTGGGTCAAAATATTTTTGGCTTCTCACCAATTTCAGAAACGAAGCCTAGGCGCATATCTTATTCCCGACGCCTGCGTGCATCTTACTTACATTGCTGCTACCTCTAGTGCTGTGCAGAAGGCGCAAAAGGCAGAGTTATGGCGTGTACTTTGGTGTGAACGTCATTGTGCGCTTCAAACGACTTGTCAAGTCCATCCTCACCAAGACTAGCTGAGTCTGCCCCGATAGGCCTGGTGGGTATTGTCACCGTGCCACATTACTTCGCTCCGAAGAGGGTATCGACTTTGACAACTTGGCTAACAAGACTGCCTGGAAAAGATATAAAACAATGGGGATCCGGACCCATGAAATATTATGGTCATTCTAAACTTCTGCGTCGCCATTTTACTGCAAAGAAGATTTGGAAAAGTGTCTTAGATGAGTCCATTCCTCCGGTATTCACACTTACCGTCTCCCTTTCCTCTCGCAGAATCGAATCTTTTGGCCCTGCGACCTTCATGGTCCCGTGGACATTCTGTACTCAGCTACCTGTCCCGAAATTGTGGAACAGAACCTGAGCGGAAAATACGTCGTCCCATGCATGGGCGTGGGGATACCCGCAACATCCTCACGGGGAAAACGCGGAGTCTCGGAGATGGCCCACTGAAGCTGTGGGCGTGGGTTGATGAGCAGGATCCGAGACAGAGTACACTCAGATTATTCTGTGCCGCTGAGAGAAAAACAAGCTCCGGAGTGTGAAGCTTGTTATTCGCCCTCCATTTTTGTCCTATCTCATTTGCACTCGTTAGATTGGTCGGCTCGGAGTTTTGGGTATAGGTAGACCAAAATTAATTGTTTGTGCAGGTTCAATGACAATGGACGAAGCAATGCTCGACGACAGCCATATCACCGGGTTGGTGCAGCTGTGCAGTATTGTGCCTCTCCTGAACTCATGCTGCGTCTGCTGCCTCACACAATGAAACAAGTTCATGAACAGTCAGAATCTAAGGTATTATGACAATTTAAGCAGAATAAATAACAACAGGGAAGTGCGACTTGTCCGTCGTGATGCAAAATTCATAATATTGGTTATAAACCACAATACCAACTGCCGGCCTAGTCCTTCTTGAGTTCCCTCCTAACGACAAATACTCTCTCGCCATCGTCAGTCGTCGTCAGCTCCTGCATACCCCGAATTCCTTCCAGGCCCTGTAGTGTACGCCCTTTGGCGAGGACTACGTACATCTCTAGCCCATCACCAACCTGCATCATGGTAACATATTAGTTGCCGATGTAACTTTGGAAAGGGTTGAGAAGGCGAACCTCGATATGCCGTTCTGTAGCGCTTGTGAAGGAATCAATTACTATCGAGAGCACAGTAGGCAATGGCAAATGAGTGGGATGTGAAGTACCAGCCGCGGCCAGTTGGTTCTTGAAGTAGATCTACAATGGACCATATCGTTAGCATTGGGTCGTAAAATGGAAACAGAGAGCTTACTTGGTTGTCGAGGAATGGTTGCACTAGCGACTGAGCTGCACCAGCAGCACGACATGCTTCCCGCTCGTACGAGCCTACAGGGTCAAATGAGTATACGGCACCGGTTCCTGCAGATCGAATAGGTAGATTAGATCACAGCTCTATGGCAAGGAGAAGAAGTCAATCCAGGTGGAGGACGTACCATCTTCTTCAATGCCTCCCAAGATATTGTAAACATAATACGGGAAGAATCGCCTTGCATATAACATCGTTTGTATCAGCCGGGCTATGGCACGGAGGGGCATGTCTTTCGCATGAGCATGACGATACCACTGTCGATCCCCGATCAATCAACGATTCGTCAAACACGACGAAACTTGGCAACGCACCTCTAGCCTCTGCTTGACACTCTTCACAAACATATTCCCATCCGCTGCAAACCCGTTGACAGCCAACACCGCGCGGTCAGTCCTGCCAAAGATTCGGACAGGTCAACATACTAAACCGTTCTTCCACACTAAACAGTGTATCAAGAAATAATACGCACAATCTGAACACCTTCGGCGCATATCGAGTTTGAATGTTGTATCCTTCGCTTTGCCTGGTATCTCCAGCAATAACGCTAAAGTCCGCCCCGGCAATTGCAAGGATCGTTCCACCATTCTCGCTGTACGGGTTGAACTGTCTTTGTTGCGGTAACCCTGGCATGCCTATAGTCTGTATACGATTGTAGATTGTACTTATTTTCGAACTTGTAGCCGGTGTCGAAGGTCGAAGAGGAGGACGCGCGTCACCTTTTAGAATTTGACGCGACGATAGCGGAGTTGAATTTTCTCGGTGAAATCCAAATAAGGGAACTTGCTTCCTCCGCTCCGAAGTCTTTCTCGTTATCCCTCATATCCTCTGATTCGCAACGACGCACTCAAATTTAAAATAACCCATCGGGTGGCCGAGTCGAACGGAATGTGGGTGTCCCGGACACCTAATTCTGTCGTATTTCTGCTAGAATAGCAACTCAAAAACGTGCGCTGGCCATTTCCGACAACTCGCCGACGATAAATCACACCTATAACTCTCATCAACCGGCGGACGTTTCCGCTTGCTGAAAAGGCCGCTGTGACAGTGTGGGATATATATCCTATTCTGTCCTGCCTGATAATCTGTTATTTTCCCGGATCACAATATGCTAAATTTGTGGGTGCCTTGCAACGCCGATATTAATCTCGTCAATCCATCGAGCGGTGCGTCTGAGATCTGGGTCGCAGCTGGTGCCCGCTCAACGTCACAAGCCATCGATTTCGTGATTTTTGTCACTGCGTACAAGTCAACGCCCCTGACATCATTACTGATAGTGAGGCGGTCAGTTTTGCAAATGGTCAGGAGGTTATTGCTCTTGGTCTACTCGTGATCCTTCAGAAGTATTAGGGCTGAGCTCAAGGTTGACATCCCTTTCTAGCTGACGAGGATGAACTTTGACGTCAGACTTAGTCACATGAGAAGGTACGTTTTCCTTCTCAGGTTCATTCATATACGCTAGCGCTTACTTCGAAGATCAATCGATGACTTTGCCATGTAGAATCTCAACGCTGAAAATGCCATAGGCATGGTACATTAATCCAAAACAAAGTCGATTACTTCTGCATCGGTGGCCCTGCATGTACTCTCGAGGCCGAATTATAATCAAGCATTCTTGTTACGTATACCCCGTGCGGTAACGGTCCTTAAAATGCCGACTACTTGGGACATAGGTCCCGTTTTTAACGCGATCTTATCTATTGCATCCACCGAGACTAGATTCAGGTGGTGTCCGACCTTTGTCCTTGGCCTGGGCCTTTAAACCCATGTCCTACTACTTTACAAGACAGAGAAATATATACCAACCTTATGACCTACTTTTACAGTTTGACCTCGGCTAATCAGTCATCTGCTATGTCGCCTTGCGCTTTGTGCTCTAGCGCGCGAAAATAGTTCCTGCCATGCTCTGACTGTCTTTAATCGTGAATTGTACTAATCTGGTTGCATTCCTCGACCATCCGCTTACTGGAATCTTGGGCTGCTTGAGTAATCCTCTCTTACTACAGCTATTTTAGCGCCTCCGTGGCACTTTCGTCTTTCGATAACATACCACCTAATTTTAAACAGATTGAACCAGTATCGCCTCGGTTATATTCGCTGACCCCGGCATCCCCGAGCCCATCCCCGAGCCGGCGTTTATGTTAATTGCTCCATGTATTTTGCTTATCGGCCGTCAGTCCTCGGATTTACGGGCGATCCACAAAGCTTAAATCACACATTAATATTTCGCGCGCGTTCTAACAAGTAATAGCAAGTACCGCTCATATCATAGTTCCCCATGACTATTTATCTCTTGACACACGTCAGATAGACTGAATTAATTTCTCGGGATCCGGGGGTGTAACAGTAGGTAACAATACAAGAGCGTAACCTGGAACATTGAGTGGCGAAATCTTTACACTAAAAAGAACTCAGAACATCGAACGCGGTCCACGTACTCGAAACACTCAAGTCTCAAACCTCTTCAAGATATCTTCGGGTAGGCAGCTCACGTCGCTACTCCTCTCGTACACTTTCATTTCGCCCTTCTGGCACACAAGGCTCAGCCTTCCGGTCTTCCCATGTTCCACCACTATATCTTTGATGACGCCTAATGCCTGCCTCAATTTCCATAAGGCTGTCTGGGCAGTCTTGTCGACCTGACTCAGATCTGGTGAACCCAATTTTCTTTGTTCTACAGTGTTAAAACGTCCTCTGGTATGCACAGCAAGAAAATGGTGAGGCGTTTGCGAGAGGAATAGTTGGGGGTATGCTTCCGACCAATCGAAATTTGCGCGTCTTCCCATGGACACAGTAGTAAGCTCTATGATATGACTTTGAGGGACGTATGATCCGGCTTGTCTGATTCGAAGACCGTAATTGTCTTCGTGAGTCTGCACCTTTGAACCGGAGGCGGATGAGAGTGAAAATTTTGACATGGCATCTGTCAAAGCATCCACATGATCATCGGATTGGGACTTCGAAGCCATCTGGCGTTTCGTAGTAGGCTGCGGGAAGCAGGCATCAACTTCAAACCGTACTACCATATTAAGACCGCCGAAATCCTGTGGAATGTAGGTCAGACAAACACTCATCGAATATAATGTCGACTAAGCCCACATATTTCACAATCCTATGGTGTCCCGTGCTTTCCTCGCAGTCACCAGCGGGCTTGGTAGATGATTTCTCAAAAGAGAAACCATACGTGGAGTAATTCATACCTCCGACTGCCTCCCTTGTTCTTTTCTCCCATCGGTTGAACAGAATTGTACGTTTCCCTGCGAGCTGCGTATCAATCCTGAACTCTTTTGGATCAGGCTTTCCGATCCACCTGAGTAATTTTCTCAGTCCATTTCGATCGGTCACAAAATCGATTGCGGACCAATCAAAGTCCGCGTCATTCATGTCAACTGCTCGGACGAGAGGTAAAAGAATTGCATTGGGTGACCGAAAGCCGTTCTGGTCAGCGAATACCACGCCAGAATCAGGGTCAACTTTATATGGTGTTGCCTTGTTACGCCATTCTGGAGGTGATCCTGGCGAAGGAGGTGAGACGGTAAGACCATCGGCGAATCGCGTGCGATCTTACCGGGGACAATTATCGTCGGCTTCTGAGATTCAACCCAATTGTACGATCCGACGTATTTCAGATCTTTTACTTGGATCTTTTTCTCGTCGGCATTCGCACTTGCCGAAGGTTTGGTGACGGTGCTGACGTGGGAGGGAAGCAATCCCTCTAATATGTCGCGGTCAGCTGGGAGGCTCGGCAAGCTTGACGTTGACGGTGTTGCAATTCTCGCTCTGCTGTTTGGGGTTCGGTATTTGGGAGGAGAGAACATGATTTCGAAAGAGTGCTGACGAGCTTCCGGGCATTTTTGGACAATATACTAAGGTGTTTTGAGCGTCTACACGGCTGGCGATGCCCGGTTTACAGCAGACACGTGACGAAGAAGAGGATCGTCGATGCTTGGCTAGGAAATGTGGTGGCGATTTTGGCAGAATAATAGCGCCCTATGACAAGGCGAAAGACGCGACAGATACCTCGTGTATATCAGCAAGCGTCTGAAGCGGATCTAGCGGAATATCCTGACAATGGGACCATGAGAGCAAAGGGATGAGATTCGATATCATAGTTGGAGACTGCGTCCCAGCAGGAAAACCAGAAAAATACTTAATTTGGACTTGACACGCTTATTGCCGGATAAGTACAAATAAGTACAAAATAAGTCAAATTCATCCGAGGACTTATGCCAAGTCATTTTGGCTTAATCGCCTTAATTTGCACTTAATGTACTTGATCAAATGCACCAAGACAATAAGTCAGCAAAGGCAAATAAGTTTTTTTTTTTTTTCCGATTTTCCTGATGTAAGCTCAGGCAGATCTTTCTAGTGTTGCCGCGGCTCGGCTAGCCGGTAGCCGGCTAAGCAAGCCGACCTTAGCCACCGGCTCGGCTAGGCTAACGGCTAAGAAATGACCGGCTACATGCGGCTAGGCGCTAAGTGGCTTAGCTGCGGCTAAGCCGACTTCAAAGCTCATATATGCGTGCACAGTGTCATATACATTAGAATAACACTGTAAATTAATTCTAGTCCTATGTGTAATTGTTGCCTGGACTTCCTGTACCTGTCTGCCCTTCATCTACTGAGTAATCTTCAACATTGTTTTCGAGCGGCTAAAGGCTTGACAATGAGAATTGCCTTTTCTGGAATGACATATAAATTCAATTTTTATCCAATGTTTATCACTATCAATGCACACTAGACACGGCTGAGACTTGCAATAGCATTTCCATGTAGACTTATGTAGAGCACCCTAGGACTACTCTACAATATAATTGAAGTATAATTAAGGGCAACAGAAGCCTAGCAGATGCTCTACATTTGCCAGCTACAGCCGGCTAGCTCAGCTAGGCTACGGCTACGGCTATAAACGGCTAAAAGCCGTAGCCGCGGCAACACTAGATCTTTCAACCCTGTGGCCCCCTACTTATTAATGTGCTCCATAGAGGCCATAAAAATGGAAGCATACAACAAGGGAGATTGTTTTTTAGTATGTAAATAACATATTTGAGCAGTGCACTAGCTACAAATGCAGACAGATACATCATTTATGGCTTTAATGACAGATCTGATATTGGATGCTTGATGTGCAGGAAAATAGGCATAGAAAATCAATAAGATGTCAGTAGCAACTAGACCATGAATTAGTGGCATGGTGAGAATTTTTTCAATTTTTTTGAGAGGTTAATGCTGTGTTTTCTTCTGCAAACATCTTACCTATATTGACTCCTGTACATTTCCATGTGCCCCACAGGGGCTCCAAAAATATTTCATGTATTTTTGAGGTACATAATACACAATTCAGATGCTTAGAAATGTTTCTGTGATATGCAGACAGCAGGGAAGCATCAGCATTGAGGGTAGTAGTCAAAACTGTGGATTTGGCCCACACAACAGACACTTTGAGCCATTCTGACTGTGAAATTGGAACATTTTGGCTTGTAATCTTCAGCTTCTAAAGGTTTTAGCAGGCTAAATTGGTCTCATTGGACAATGGAATGCATCATATAAATTATGTGGGCTTAAACTTAATTAATTCAGTGGTTATCTGGGAACCACACAGTCTTGTCTTTTCAGTGTACTGCATAGGCTCTCATTGACTGTAGTTAAATCATCTTAATATATTTTATTCATTCACTGAATTAATTAACTAAATTTCTTTAATTTCTTAGTCAGACCCTACCACTATAGGTTGAGTACTGATCCCAGCATTTCTTGAAGCCTAAGACACAGCACAAGAAATATGTTCAGAGAATTTATTGCAGAATGATTGCTGAGGAGGTGGTGGTAAATGAGGACTATCTGCATTGTGCACCCCATGGAGGTGCTGGTCATTAGCCATGACATAATCTTTGTAGCCAGTGGACATTGGATTGTAAATGGTGAGGAATGTGTTGCCAGGAAGGAAATGCTCTGGGTGCAATGTGACTAGCTCATATACCAGGTAGGTGAAAGCTGAAATGCTGAACTATCGCACAGAAGGGATAAACATGATTAATGTTTAGATGTCTGAAGTATACACTTTAAAACATACTATCAAGATCTAATGTGATGTGTGTGCTGCATTACAGTGTGATATTGGTCATGAGCAAATCAGTTATATATGGTCAAAATCTGCATAATGCACCTGTGAGCCTCTATCAAACACAATAATCAGGTGATTGTTCCATACTCTTTTGAGCCACATATTAGACATATAGAGCTATCCTCTGACCATTGTAAGAATGGTTTTAGTGGTTGGAACATTTGCTATATCTGAATCAATCTTTTACATTGCAAATTCATACAAAACAGGCTCTAAAGTATGACACAAATAAAATATTGACATTGTGACTTCAGATTCAGATTCAGAATAAAAATCAGAGCCCAGATATATATCATATACTATATGCTGATGTGGTTTTATTCACTCTAATAATAACATCAGCCAAAATTACCAAATAGGGTAGTCCAATCACAAAACAAACATCACAGTTGAATTCACATTGAAAAACAAGCCCTGGACATGTGTGATAAATAAGGTAGTCTGATCACAAAATGAACATTACAGTTGAATTCATATTGAAAAATAGGTCCCAGACATATATGATATGCTGCATATCAAGCATTCCTGAAATGATTGCCAAATTAGAATCACCCTTCGGCCATTGTTGGGTGGCCCATGTGGTATGGGTAAAATACACTGACACAGTGGGAATTACACTATATTAGGACAGTTTATACAAGAATTTATATGCAATGCTTATACATCATGTATGGAATCACATATAAAGAGTCCTCATAATTAGTGTAGAAATTCATGCCATATACAATTGAAATATGTCAGATATGGCAAATCATATAGGGGATGTTTTTATTGTATGTACAAAATTCAATTATATGTTATTGTGTACACCAAATATGGGCATTGCATAGAAATACTCCTTATATGTCAAAAACCGGCATATGAATGGTGCTTATAGCAGTGCCCATACATAGTGCACACAATAGCATATAATGACTATTTGTATGCCACAGTTTGGTGTACACAATAACATATAATCAAATTTTGTATATACAATAAAAACATACCCTATATGATTTGCCATATCTGACGTATTTTGATTGTATATGGCAAGGATTTCTACGCTAATTATGAAGACTCTTTATATGTGATTCCATATGTGACATATAGGTATTGTGTATAAATTCCCCCAATTGTAAGAAGACCAGACAAAACAGCCGCTAGTACAACTACGCCAAAAGGCAAGTATACTGAAAGCCTAACTTTCAGTACTCCGAATTGTATATATGCTAATTATGGGAAATTTGGTAAGCCAAGCTTACACCCTCACACACTCCCGTAGTCATACTAGCGGCCGTTTTGTCTGATCATCTTACATATACTGAAAGTCTACGGCTTGCAGGTCGAGGGTTCAATCCCGGCTGGGAGCAAGTTGCAAGGGTCAAACCTTGGGGCACCATATATGGCCTACACACTCAGGGGTTTAGGATTGGGACAACCCCGGCTGTTTCCGTACCGTGATGTTCTGTTCCGGAGTGTGTGAGGGTGTAAGCTTGGCTTACCAAATTTCCCATAATTAGCATATATACAATTTGGAGTACTGAAAGTTAGACTTTCAGTATACTTGCCTTTTGGCGTAGTTGTACTAGCAGCTGTTTTGTCTGGTCTTCTTACACCAATATAGTGTAATTCCCGCTGCATGAAAGGTGTGCTCTCTTATCTTATAGGCTATGTGCAGTCACTAGTGTTGCCACGGTCACGACTGATGTTTTTCAAATAAATCGATTTAGCATGAGAAATGAAATAGGTAGAATTGCCAAAATATTTGTGAAGATAGAGGACCCTGAAAACCGAGGGGTCATTTAAGGGGCTAAAACATTTAGTGCCCTGGTTCCTGGTTTGATCAATCAGCTAATTGGGAATAACTCAGGAACCAGGGCAATAAATGTTTTAGCCCCTTAAATGACCCTTCGGTTTTCGGGGTCCTCTATCTTCACAAATATTTTGGCAATTTTACCTATTTCATTTCTCATGCTCAATCAATTTATTTGAAAAGTGTCAGTCGTGACTGTGGCAACACTAGCATGGCAGACCACAGTGGATATAACTTGTCTGCATATGCATTAGCAATCTGTTTACATATTTAGAATAGTTCAATTAATATGAGATATTTACATATCCTTCTGCATATTTAAAGTTTGCAAAACAATAGTTGATGTCCGCATATGCAATGGACAATTGAAAATATGTGGGTCTTTCATATTCGACCGGACAGTACTCCATTTGGTAACTATTACTAAGTGGAGTACCATCCGGTCGAATATGAAAGGCCCACATATTTTCAATTGTCCATTGCATATGCGGACATCAACTATTGTTTTGCAAACTTTAAATATGCAGAAGGATATGTAAATATCTCATATTAATTGAACTATTCTAAATATGTAAACAGATTGCTAATGCATATGCGGACAAGTTATATCCACCGCGGTCTGCCGTGTGGCAGTCACCTGTTGATCATTGCAGCCTAAAGGAAACACAGACATGGACAAATAGATTTAGAATGAACACTGAACTGGAATGCAATTTCGATCATGGCATTATGCGGGAAGTATTCAAGATACATAAATAATATTTTCACCTGGTATATCTATCTAGCATTAGCGCAATCCGAGGTACTTTCCCAAAAATAATCCTTTACAGTTTTGATTATGTTTATGTGGGCTTTCGACGGAACGTTGCTACAAATTCGGGTCGTTGAATACAACAATACCAGTTGTTGTATTTTGCCTTGGTGTTAATAGTTTTTAAGACCCAGAGTCTTTGGTGTCAAGCGCCTTCGTTTTGAAATCGTCTGACGTATTGGATGCTTGTTGAGCTTTTCGTCGCCGGAGAATAATACCCATAATGACGAAAGAAGAGAATCCGGAAAGGGCTACAATCTGTGTGGTAAGTTTTTGTATAGACCAGAAGCTAGTCAGCAGTGCCACGACCAACAGATGAAAACAGTTTCTACCCCGTTAAATAAAGCGGGTCTCCACCATATAAAGGAACGGGTGAGTAGTAACCCGCTGATGGGTGTTCCTGAAGTTGATTAATTTGAGAAAAGATGCCCATATCACTGGATGCCTTACCAATCAAGTTCCCAAGTCCTTTAAGGCGTAGCGTCAGTCGTCAGTTACTAAAAATTCCTACTTTGTGCGAAAAAACAGACCTGAGACAGCGAAGGCAATACCCATCCTGGCACTGTTGCCGTTGTCACCTACAACTCGGGAAACCAAAACCGTAGTGAACTCACCCTAATTCGGAGATATCGTCGGTCAGAACGGCCAACAAGGGAGCCAACGTTGATATATCTAAACAATGGAAGATCAGGATTCCAAACGCTCTATGGAGTCACAATAATGAAAAAGAGATGTCTCACAGACGCCTGCGAAGAATCCATAGATGACTCCGATAACAGCAACGCTGGTAACACTTTTGACGCCAATCATCCCAAGGATCAAGGCTGAACAACAGCCAGCTGAGATAGTAACAGCGTTATCGACGCCAAGAGCGTTGGCATACAAGCCGGGGCTAAGACGTCCCACGAACGCAGAGACATTAACGATCACAAGCTATAAAGCAGTTAGATAAGAAGATAGACTACAAATTTAACCACTCAACTGAATAAAATGCGAACTTCTTATTAAGACCGTGCGAGATAGCGTCTAATTGCAAATAAAACAGCGGGTAATAGAAGCCGGCAATGAACAGCGTCATGCTAGATGGGAATAAAATGTTACTCTATACAGCAGCAAGGAGATTTGATAATATACGGCTCACCCTACCGTAGCAGCCATATAAGCCCCGTCACGAGAGAATTTCTTCAGCACTTTCCTCATATCTATGCTGTGTTTCGGAGGACTAATTCTCGTGCGCATGAGAAGACAGGCAATAAAGAGTAATCCGGTGACCAAACCCGCGCTAGCACGCACGGCATTCCCGAAGCCAAGAGGGCCGGCGAGCATGTTATTTAACATTATTGGATGGACGACGGCGCCGAGTGATGAACCAGATGCGACTATTGTCATTGCGAGAGCTCTGCGCTTCACGAAGTAGTGCGATACAACAGCCATACTTGGGATATATAATATTCCAGAGCCGATCCCAACGCCCAGACCTTGGCTGAGCAGGACCTGACATAGGAGGTCTGAGCAGCGTTTAATTTATAAATTACTCGTCCGACTGACTTGGTAGAAACGGTTTGGCTGGGCCAGAGATAGCATAAAGAGAGAGAAAGAGGTCAGAGCTGATCCACAGTACATGAGGGTGTAACTGTTTTCAAGCAAGACCATTGTGAAATTCGAAGTAGAAATAGAATTAAATAACGCACAAATATCCACGATCGTACAACCGGCCTACAACTAGACCCATCGAAATTACTAAAAGTGCGTTGATGCTACCGATCCAACTGTACGTAATTGGACGTAAGGTACGAGAGCTTACGAAGGACAATCTGAATTGCTCACGAAATTGCTGCAGACGACTGGTGCGAGAGATATTCTCGAGTGTAAAAGTCTATCTACATATGTGAGAACGTTGGACATAGAATCTGATAAACGAAAGAAACAATCACTGACCTTGATACACGCCAAACGAAGTGGTATATCTACAGGAGATGAACTAAGTTGGGAAAGCAACAGCAAAAATTATGTTTAGAAGTTACCCAAACCCGCAAAATTGCACAAGAAATCTGTTCAAAGAGGGGGAATAGCGTTGCTTAACAACCACTCGAGCGATGGGTATTGATAATTGACTCACGCTCCAGTTACCGTCGCCCATCCCGCAAAGCCCCCTTCAGGAAATTCAGATGTTGAGCTTGTCAGAACATTCTCAAGCGGCATCTCTTCCTTGACAGTGGTAGCAGTGTCTGGTCTATCCATCATATCCAAGCTCGATGATAAGAGCAAGGATATAAAGCACGTAAAGCACGTAACAGACGTAAAGGGGGGACCGGGCTGTCAATGAAGCGTCGGCATCTCCGGATCGAAACCCACACTCCATGGATCCACACGGAAAGTCAAAAAATCGCGACCCTGAAAGTAAGGACTTGAGTTTTGTGGATCAACACATACCGCCAGTTGATGACGCGCCTTGGCAGAAGGTTCTATTGGCTAGTGTTGAACATTGCCACGAGGGTGCGCGCTACAGCCACTAGTACGGAAGAAGTTGAGGCTGTTGAGCCGGCAATGGCCGGGGTTGTTTCTCGCGCGCCGACCGCCATTGAATGTAATTATGAGCTCAACCAATCAGAAAGTGTGCCTGAATTACGATACGCTGGTACGCACTGGTGTAATTACACAATCTGAATATTAAGCCAGGACAGGATCCGGCTGCAACACAGGAGTGCCGCAGATGCCGTGAGCGGAATTTCCTTTTGTGGAAGCGGGTGCGGGGCAATTCCGAATGGGTTCCGTTACTTACTGATCCACTCCACGTACGCTGTACAGCTCGTCCGCGCCTCTTCTTTCTTTACCACCATCATCCATCTGAAAGGCTTTATTATCTTCTCTGTAACCTTCTCTGTGGCATAGTCAATGTACTCTGAGCCCTCAAAGCTCGAACGTCCGTCACTGCACCTTTCTCTTGACAGTTTTCACGATGGCGAAGGTCTCCCAATCAGAGGTTCATTCGACAATCGGCTAGAGGAGCCAAAGATTGTCACTGGAGATGAAGACGAAGATGACCCTCGCTCAAGCACCTTCACTTCTCCGGATCTTGACCAGAAGATATCACAACGCCTTCTTCGTACGGAGCAATCTCACAATGGCCCCGGTTTTGACTTCTACCGTCCTGCTGTGCCTGCACCTTTTGATACCGACGATCTCAGCATGTCTCCTGCAGCCATGTTTCTCTCCTCTTTTAGCCCAACGTCGGCACCTACTCGCACGCCTGATGCTGAGGGGGAGACTGTATCGGGCTATAAGCTAGGGCCGATCATCGCATATGGTGGATTCTCCACTATACGGTGTGCTTCGTCATCTACAGGGGGTACTGTGGCCGTCAAGATTGTACGACGTTCGGACATTGCCCAGCAACAAGATCCGGCCTTGGCACGCAAGCGTCTAGATCATGAAGCTTCCGTCTGGTTATCCCTCAGCCACGAACACATTCTTCCCCTCTTTACTGCTGTCCATACCTCTCATGCCGACTTCTTCGTCACGCTGTACTGTCCAGCCGGGTCCCTCTTCGATATTATGAAGAGAGATGGTCGACCAGCATTGCCCCATGATGATGCGGGGATGATGTTCAGGCAGGTTGTTCGGGGGTTGCGGTACTTGCATGAGGTTGCACGGTTGGTCCATAGGGACATCAAATTAGAAAATATTCTCGTCGACGAAATGGGTGTATGCAGAATTGGCGATTTTGGCATGTCTATGAATATAGGCGAATTAGATGTGGATGATGAGGATCTGTTGGAGATGCAGATGATGCAGCGGCAGGATGAAGATGAGAATCGAACGCAGTCACAAGGTGGTGGTGAGCGCCGTACGACGTTTGCGCAAGCGAAACGACAGACCAAACCTGGATTGCCTGTGCACCTCTCCATGATCCGACACCACAGTGGCCCTCGACACCGCAACTCTACGCCAGCCAATGATACAACGGCGCCCGCTCGGCCTGCACAAGTCTTCCAAACAGGGTCGCTGCCATACGCCGCACCTGAATTGCTCATGCCGCACTTCTCTACACTAGCACGTGTGGACCCCGCACAAGATGTATGGGCACTGGGAGTGATGCTCTATGCGATGCTCACTGGCCGATTACCGTTTGTGGACACATTCGATCCACGTTTGCAGATGAAGATTCTCCATGGTAAGTTCTCCACTTTCCCCTATTCCGATTGGGACTAACCAACGATGTTGCATAGGCGTTTACAAAGTGCCCCCAGGCATAGGCCGAGGCGCCGAACTCGTTCTACAAGGTTGTATTGAACGATCAACCTCCAATCGCTGGACAATTGCAATGGTCGACGCAGTGGCATGGGGTGTGGGGTGGGGACCAGATGACACGTCCGCATCAAACGCAGAAGGGTTCGTCAATCAAAATTACGCTCCGCAGATCGCCCTAAACAGCAATCTTCCAGTTCGACAAGCTCTAGGGGTCCTTCTTCTGAATTGAGATCTTCATCGGAAGCTGCCCGAAGACGATCGAATTCTCGCACTAAACGGTCATTATCACGTGCTCCGGTGTTGGAGAGGTCGACAGGAGGCAGGAGCCCGAATCGATCATCTTCTAGCCATTCACCGCCGTCGCATTCTGATCCCGTCATCAGGTCGACATCCAACTCTTCAGTACCCTTTGATCGCCATAGAGATTCTGCACTCTTCACTTCACCTACACCGTCACGCGGACGTCGAGCACATAGGGCAGGCTCTGGATCCCCATCCCGTTCGCCAACTGTCTCCCCAGTGACTCCCATTGATTTCATTGCAAGACGTCCGCTCGAAGATGTCATGGAAAACGAGCCATCTCGAGGGCGTACGTCCGTTCGAGGCGTTGTGACACCTCGTTCCATGGATACGCGTGGCCAGCACGATCTTAGCGAAACGCCAGGGACAACTTCCGACTCTGACAAAAACGGCACTTTCTCCGAGTTATTACGCCGCCTTAACCCACTCACCTAACCTTCCCCCGCCACAAAATCTCAAAATTTACTTTCGCTTTCAAGGGCCATGATGGACCCGTGGACAGAAAGTTATCCCGGAATGGCAATTTTGGAGCATGACTCCAATTGAAAAACCTTCAGCTCTGCGACCGACTACTTCAACGTCGGATTGTATCGTATTCCATGCTGCGATCCCAGACATCGTGAAGCTCCTTGCAATCTTCCGGCGTCTGAGTCAGGGTACTGGACACCTGTAATAGATTTTCTTATGGACGCCCTGGGTCTGTCCTCTATTTATCTTATTGGATGATCTTTTCAATTGTGCTCATCGCTGTATTGATTTTATCCCTTTCATTCCTGGGTTTCTCCTTCATTTATCCATGTTCCTTTATCCGGTGTCCCGCGTTGTTTGCTGTTCTATTGCATCGTCATTTTAGTTATCGGCATCCATACACATTGCATCCCTACTCCAATAGTCGCTCAGACTCTGTTTCTGTATGCAAACACGATACCCTTCATAATACCTTCACCGATTATAATAATAAATGTACACCTGTATCAGTTCCAATACTAACCATCACATCTCATCACATTATGTTCGACTGATTTTAGTTCTGAGATCGCTTTGTGTTGTCGCTTGTGGTATGATCAATTCCATGTCCATTCAGGTGACTGTGGTCCCCCACTGAAGCTACTAGACAACAGCCGTGTATAATCACCCAAAAAGCAAGCTTATATCATTACCTTGCTTGTCAAGGTTGCTCACTTCCCCATAATTGAAGCCTCAAAATCTGTGACCCGTCTATCCCCGATCAATGCTGCTGAAATTCCGGCTTCTCCGAGCGTTTGCATGCAACTGGGTTCAATTATTCCAAATGATCATCCTAGTCCATAAGATCCACGTCATGCAACTGCATGAATAATCTCTCATCAAAATCCCAAAGTAATCCAGTGGTGTTCCATCTCAAGCTCCACAACAGTGCGCTGTTTTGTAATCAGAATATTTAGCATCCCCTCTCAGTCCATTATTCGGATACTACTATCTTTAATTAATTGTCTGCCATGTGAGACTGCGGTGGATATAATATGTACACATATATATTAGCTATCCTTTGGCATATTTAAATATTCAAATAAATATGCATTCACTGCAAATGTTTCCACATATGTAAAATATATCAATACATTTGCCTGTGCCAAATATTAAATAGCTCTGACATATTTTACATATGCCCAAGGATAGTTAAAATCCATACATATTATATCCACCGTGGTCTGCTGTGACACTCTGAGTCATGTACTCTGAGTTGATTTTTACTAATTCACCCTGTCTTCCTTCTGTGCAAGCAAGGTTTCTGCCGACAGCAAGTTGGCACTTTCCTCATGGAGAATACAAGTGATGAAAATCTGTGGGTCTTTAAATTGATGGGCCTACCAAAATATTTCCACCACATGACTTACATCTTATTGATCTTATCTTTCACACAACCATGTGTCAAAACTGCACAATTTTCTACTGGAACATGCAAGGTTCTCATTCCCTCACCCAGATGCAGATAGATCTGTAGCCACTACCGATGTATCTGAAATTGAAACCGGATTGCTTAGCAGAGAGTGGAAAGCTGATCATGCCATACAAGACAATACTCTTGTGCAGAAGCTGTGGTATACTCTCAAGAACATCCTTAACGAGACACTTTTAGCAGTGAATGCCAAAAGTTATCTCCTAGCGAGTTTTTCACCTAAAATACAATTCAATGAGTGTGGTGCAGAAGACGAAGAGTGAGCAATGAATCCAAGTGAAGCTCATGTAAGTTTTTTGAATCTTCAGTGTGGCATTTGAGGTAACTTGGACTGACCTTTGGGGCAGAGTCATTGCTAGACAAGGTATTTTTCGCCATGGCTTGCAAGTGCTTGTGGGAATATCATTGATATTGCTTTAAAACTACTAAAGAACACTCAGTCAAAAGAGGCAGGTCCAAGGTGGCCTATGTTGTGGTAGTTGACGATGAGCCTAGGTCACTCTGTGAGGCAAAATCACCATTGGTGATGAAGAAAGTTGGTGAGCTGCTATCTGCGCAGGACATCAAGTTAGAATGGAATCACAGTCGATCTCTGGTGCAGAGAATTCTCAGCAAGGTGAGTATGTTGGTTTTGACAAAATATGTGTAGTCTGCATTGTATCTTGGTCTGAGACAGATGGAGTGGCTGTTTCTTTCATCCCATAATCATTGGATTGTGTGCCATCTTGTGAAAGATGATGACCACCCTTTTCTTGCATACTTGTCAATAACCAGTATCAAAGACTCTTCTGAACCATTTCAACTGTTCCTCAGTGCCATATTATCTGTTATCAAAGGTGTTCCAGTTGAGCCCAGTGCATTCAATCCAGATATGGAGCTTGATACTATTATAGAAGAAGATGAAGACTGGGGTCCTCTATCTGAACACAACATTGGTGATAGCTCAGGAGTGTATCTGGATCCTAGTGTTGCCGCGGCTAGACTAACCGGTAGCCGGCTAAGCGTAGCCGACCTTAGCCGCCAGCTAAGCTAAGCTAAGCTAGGAAATGATCGGCTACTGATCGGCTACCCGCTAACGATGGCTTTAGCTGCAGCTAAGCCAACAAGAAAGCAAATATATGTGTCCACAGCTTCATCTATGCCATAATAGGTTCAAATATCAGTTCCATTTCATTGTATCATGATCATCTGCAATTTTTTCAGCTGCCAGCAACCTACCCATTGAGGAACCATTGAACAATGACATTGAGCTCAAACGATTGGCTAAAAGCCCGAAAGAGAAATTCCCATTTTTGGAAGGGCTGATGAATTCTATTTTTGGTTGATTAAAGATACGGTACTGAAAGTGTGACCTACGTAGTACCAGTGCGATAAAATGGTAATTCAATGTTGCACAGGACTATCCTAGGTTGCATATCCAGTGTTTTTTTGAACTCAATACATCCAGGAGGTCCTGCCAGCACAATCTATATATGCCAGCTAACGCTGGCTAACCGGGCTAAGCTACGGCTACTTAGCTGTGGCTAGCCGGTGTCTTAGCTTAGTCGATCATTGGCTCGGCTAAGCTAAGAATCAGCTAAGGCTAAGGCTAAAATCGGCTAGTAGTCTTAGCCGCGGCAACACTACTGGATCCCTCTGATGACTCATGGGCATAAGCGCACTTGTGATGAGGGCACCGAGCCTGGACTAATGGTTCGTCCATTCATTTACTATTACTGGTTACTTGACTAACTCATCTACACTCAGGTTACTTTGTCTTCACCAACTCGCCCACATCCTTCTGTTGAGATTATATTTTGATTATTGCTCATTTCGGACTTCAGCCACATTTCACAAATAGTTACAAACACTCTGCTGATTTTTCACCTACAAAGCAAATCCATCTTCTTGCGTGTTTCCTCAGGTTTCCCCTGCGCCTGTGGCATTCAGTTGTCATTACCTTCCAAGTATGGCTGCATCTCTATACCTTACTGAATAACACCCACACCCTTCCACAGTGCTCTGAGAGTGGGAAACCACGCCTATGGCTAACTCGCTTTGTAGGATTTGGATCTACTGGCAACATCTGGCAATGTCATTTCAATAACAGTGATGACTTGTTCGCTGTCAAGATTGTCAAACTGCTATGCCACTCTGATACCTCTTATCTTGTAGCTGCTGCACACAATCTTTGTGAGATGGACACAGGGGCATGTGTATAATAGTATATCTCTTTTGTCATAGCAAGCGAGAACATATGCTTTAGTGGTTTTATATAAGCCGATAGGGTAGCATCTGTTAGAATGAAATTCTATCTGAATGTAAATCGATAGAGAAAATGGTACAAAGAGCGACGGAAACTCACCCATCCCTTGAAGAGCTTGCTTCCCTCCACAGTCAGTCTAATGGTACAGTCTGTACAGCTGGTAAATCCCCCTATACCACTGAAATGCATCTCCGCCATGTCAACAATTATCTCCGTGATCTTGAGTGCGACTAAACCCTTCTCTGTTTGGGTGTAGTGATTCCAGATGGTGCTCAAAGGTTCACCATCCATGTACTCTTGTGCAACAAAAGGGTTCAGTGCTTCAGCGTCAAATGTGTATATCTTGGGGACCAGAATATTGGGACAACATGCAGAAATCATGGATATGCTAATGACCTCATTCAATACCTAATAAGGGAGCAGAGCAAGGGGCATGCAGCATTCTGTGAAATCAGGCCTCCCAGGTGGTCATGAGAATGTGGCTGTGCTGACGCGTGCAACAAGTATACTCTCTATCACAGACCCAAAAGTGTGTTACTTAAGGTCTGTTGGGGAAAATCCCTGTGGATTTTGTGGCCAGCTGCAGGACAACTGCTTCGCCCAGCTCAAGCTTAAAAAGCCTGCTAGTTTTTCAATTGCATCCAATTGCCCATATCACTATTCTGGGATGCATTACAAAAAAGCAGCAGAGTTTCCAAGTGTCTTCCATGCACAAATGTTCCAATTCATTGTCCCCTGTGCCCCACTGCTGTCTCTGGGGATCCTCCCACCATATGGAAATATAATGCCATATATCATCTAATCAGTGAGCATTCCTCTGGAAGTACCCCTCCATCAATTCCAGGGCAGTTACTGGTTCACATTTTCATCACTAAAGAGGAAGAAAAGGCTCTGGGTATTTCAGAACATAACACAATTGACTGGAGGAGGCAGAACAATATTCATGGGATTGAACTAAAGTTTCAACAGCTCATTCTGATAGTCATGACCAAAAAAGAAACAGGTTGCAGGAGATATAAGAGTAGATATTATCACAGAAGTTCATGTACCAGAATATACAAAAATTCACTGTATTTCTGCAATGTAAATAGCATGTACAGTGATTTCTTGCGCGCATCAGCACAGCCACATTCTCACGACCACCAGGCCCTTGGAGCAGAGCATCTGCTTTCGGAAGGCGCAAAACGAAAGACTTTAATCTTGTGGAGTCGTCCCATCCAGAGAGCTATTATGGGAAGAAATTAGCTCAATCAAAACACACAATAATGGTTAGGAAGGACATACCCAAGACACCAAATATACTTCATTATGGCCCCCTTCGCCAAGCTTCCTGTCCACTCTAACTTCCGGTATAGGTCTGCTATCATCAACTCTCCAACTCGCACTGATTATGGAACTGATTACATCTTTAAGGGTACGCCGTAGCACCCTCTTTGTAGTAAAAGACTTTGGGATGGACATCGCAGCACACTTGGTGCTTCGTACAAAAACCGTTGTGGTTACTGACTTTGCAGTGGTAGGTCGTCGGCATGTAGATACAAGTTGAAGTCTGATGAATAGGTGACCCACACCGGAGGTCCTTATATAGCGTTCAAGGCACGCTAAACAAGATGATAACTTGAAGTATGACGTTGCAAACAGAGAGTCCGTCCAAACTCGGATTCCGTTCGGCTTTCCAATCTAAGGCTGCGATTACTACATATTGCTCATCCCAGAGGTCGACCACGCTTGCCGTTAAACCTGCGGTATGCTACAAAGACATGTGCCATACACTGTAAAGACCATACGTATGTGACTTCCTCACGAGACAGATTGCATACCATCGTTGTCTTATACCTCGGATCCGGCGATCTCAACTTGGAATCAAAATGTCTAGATAATGGATGCACTAGTTGTGCCTCGTGCTGATAAGCTATATTCTGGGCACGGTTTTGGATCTTCAGGGCCCTCCAAAACGTGTTTTCAATATCCTCAATGGCCTCCTGTCGGACGCATGTTCGCTTCGCTTCAGCAATGATGGTTCGCATGGATTCCCGATTGCAAATTCTCTTGCCCTTTTGACAATCACTTTGGAACCAGAAGTTTATGGCATGCGGATTTACTCGGCTTGTCTTGCTAGTTACCGCCTTCAGCGTCTATCGGACATCCTCGTGGTTTAGTGCAACATCATTTAGGGCTTTGGCAGGTTTTAGGGTTGGCTCAGGCTTTACTTCCTATCCTCTCTCATACACACGCTCACCCATGGACGCGATCGAACAGAATCTAATCCCGACATTCCCAACATTCCCATCAACTATCACTGTACACCACATTCGCCGTCGACAAGCCGGAGAAGCAACCAGAAGGCTCTTAAGCATCAATCCGAAGGCAGTGGGACTCTCAATATGCCTTTCGAAATTCTCCGTCGCTGTCGAGTCTATTGCCCTTGCCACATCGAGCGAGGTATTCCTGCTGAAACTTGACGACTGCAGCCACTTTCCTTTGCCCACCCTTGATCTTCTCAGCCTATCGGATAAATCCACTTTAGTAGCATTTGAAATGGCACAAGTGGCATTGCATATTTATAGGAGCGCCCAAGAACATGTGCGAGGACTCGATCTGTCCACCCATCTGGCGTCATCAACACTGAAGCCTTGGTCACCCTCGAAGATCGTGACAGAAAAATTGTCCAACAATGCCCGTAAATTTGACATTGATCAACTCTGGGAGGGAGGTCTAGAAGGTGGTTTCCGCGAAGTTTGCCTTCGTGCCTGGCTGTCTGCAATGTAGGCATTCCGTTTAAACCTCCAGTTTTTGACTGATCTCAATCCATTCATGAAGTGTTGCAGAACGTTGCATCGCTGACTTGCAAAGTGCCTTGCTAGTCGACACTCGGATTCTGAAGCAAGATGTACATTAATTTTACGGCTGTGTATTGAGCCCACTAACAATCTAGCGAACATAGGAATTGGACGTTCTTGGGACACTGGTCTCGCAAGCTGCCCTTCTACGAAATAGCAAACCCAAAGAAACGGAGAACGAATTCAACGATATCAACGACATCGGCAAGGGAGAAATAATGCTCCGAAATGCACGGTATAAGAGCCGTGTTCGGGTGAGCCCTCAGGTAATTATGTCGCTGGCGCAATTTATATCATTTTTCTCACCTAATCTTACTTTACACCTAGACATCTGTCGTCATAACAAACCAAGAAGGTCAAGAATTCATTGGCTATGCACGTCATGCTCAAGGCAAAAGCACGACCATCGAGCTTCGTCGAGGCAACTTGTCGGGGATCGTCGAGCGCGTTCGGATGATAGGAAGAGAAGAACTGACGATGTCCGAACGTGCTCGGGAAGAGTTCGTCTTACTTGTTCTCCGAGGTGAGAGAAGTATGAGTAACTCGTCTTTCGTCCGTCTTCTGTGGTTTCCATACGTCACTGGACACTCTCCGAAAGTCACCGAAGTCTTGACATCAACATATCTATTCGCCAATGCTTTGAATCAGTCCCAGCGTAGCGTTGTTGCTGCCATGCATGCTGATCATTTACCAATGGTTATCACTCACGGTAGACTTTTTCATGCATACCTCTTGATAGCTCGAGTAACGACAGTCAAATATAGGTCCACCTGGAACTGGAAAGACCTCGACCATCTCAGCGGCGGTCAAATTGTGGGATAACTACAACTGCCCAGTATGGGTAGTTGCACAGTCCAATGTTGCAGTCAAGAACATTGCCGAAAGTTTCTTGAAATATGACGTTGATTTCAAGTTGCTCGTATCCAAGGAGTTTTATGTCGAGTGGTAAGGTCTTTTGTCGTCTGATGGTATCCTGCTAAGTATACCATTGCTCAGGCATGAACATATTTATGATAGGGTTGAACAACGTCTTCTATGTTCGGACTCATTTCCTCAGCAACCAAATGATATGGAAAGGGTGATCGGCGGTTCTCCTGTCATTTTGTGTACACTGAGTATGTTATCGAATCCAATACTAGACGATCGTAGGGTATACAAGCTAGTCCCATTGGAGCGACTTGTGATCGACGAGGCTTCGCAAATTGATGTAGGAGAATTCATGGTAGGCAGGTTTCTACTGACTGTTGATATATCGTACGTAGCTCATTATATGTCCCAGCATATCTTCGACAAGTTCCACAAGCTGAAAAAAGTATGCTTCTTTGGTGATCCGAAACAATGTCAGTAGGGTTTCTATAAGTTGGGGCGGTGTCACACTCATCAGATTTCAGTGCCCCCCTATGGTAAAAGTACTGTTCCGTCACTCCGAAGCGTATTTGAGGTCAAACACCTTCGAAGCCAAGCCTATTTCCTAAACACACAATGTGAGACGCGACATTATGTATCAGAAGACAGCTTACTCTTGAACTTGATGAAGATCGCATGCCAGTGCCGCTTGGAGCCTTCATCTCAGAAGAAGTGTACGACGGAAAGCTGCACTCAGAGCATCGAATACGTGAGATGGATTGCGTGGCTTTCGTCGATGCAGTCAAAGGTCAAGAGGAAAAGTGCGGCACCAGCTGGAGGGTGGGTGATATTTGCTTTCCACCGAACGAACTTGACCGTGTTTAAATTGTTCATCCTCAGAACCAGAACGAAATTCAAACAGTTGTCCAGCTTGTGCGCCATTATTACCGGCACAAGGATTTCTGCGTCATTACGCCGTATGATGCACAACGAGCTGCTCTTGAGAAGCAGTTGAAAGCTGAGGATCTTCCTTGGGAACGTGTATTCAACGTCGATAGTTTTCAGGGTCAGCGCTCTCCAATTTTTGTTCCAAAGTCAGCGCTAACACTTTCAATAAGGCAACGAAGCAGAATACGTTATCATCTCTGTTGTGCGCACAACAGGACCTGGATTTCTATCGTCACAAAACAGAGTGAATGTCATGCTGACAAGGTGTCAAGCCGGGATGGTCATTGTTACCAATCGTGTTTTTTTACGGACGACAAGTGCTCAGTTCACATTACTCGGCAGCCTGGCTCAGTACTGGGTCAAACGCCATGGAAAGACGTGGATAGATTGGAAAGAAATTGCCGAGCTGAAGGCCGACATGCCGGGTGTTCTCGGCCCTCGTCGGGTGACTGTTTCCATCGCAAAAGATGCAGTCATACCCACGGCGGCAAATATGCATGCATCAAAACTGGGCCCGCCCAGTCATTCTCGCCCTTCTACGATTCAACCCGCTCGCAAAGGCTTAACGTCAGCCGAGTCGTCCCTTGGAATGGACGAATTTCCTACTTTAGGAGCCAACGGAAGCTGCAAGCCTAAAGCTCAAGGGAGATGGAATAGCCCCACTAGCATCAGTGCGATTAAGCGTGTCACTGCGACATCTCATTCAAGTGACAGCAAAATTTCATCGTCCGGTCATGCGCAGCAGTCGCTCGCAGGTGTTTCAGAGACGCCTGTACATCAGTCTCATGACGATTTTCCTTCTCTAAGCGGTCACCACCAAGGAAAAAAGGCACAAGGTCCGTGGAAGAATGTGTCGTCTGTTGTTAAATCAGTTCAATCTACAACATAGCATTCAAATATGTCATGTATTATTCGGCTTCCAGTTCATAACTCCAGTATCGTCACTGATCCGGACCTCGACCCTAACGCGATTCGTCCCAATTCTTCGTTATAATCCAGATACGTCCAATCGTTAAACTCATTGATCCATAATTTGGTTTCATCTCCCGTACTAGTTCGGTTCAGATACCCGTGAAATACCGCTGCAACCAGTCTCTCGCTGGAGGAGTGTCTGGGATAGGTGGTTCTTGAAGATGAACATCAGAAGAAATCAATCCGGTAGCTGATCGACTCCTGGGGTGTACCCAAACTGCTGTTCCGTGCGGTTGAAACGTTGAAGTTTGATATCTGCGCATCTAAGTGATCCGTGAATGGCCCATGGCACTTCGCACGGACCGCAGAGCAGGGATCCACGTGATGTCTTATATAATGTGGCATCCGATCCGAGTCAGCGGCACGGGCGTGCCATCATCTAAGGGTGTAACTAAGTACCGCTTTTACCATGGTAAAGGTTCGTGTACAACGTTCTGCAGAGGCATCCACGATAACTATCTTGCCATAGACTCTTCGCGCTCAACCACTTCCAAGTACTTCTACGCCGACTCGGTCGCCTCTTGACATGATGACACCCGCTAAAGCTGCTGGGACGTTTTCTACTGCCCCGCCAAGCGCGAAAAAAAAAACTTTATGATCTTGATTCCGGACGATGCTTTATCACCCACCAGAAGCAGCCGAAAGTATCGCAGCAGACAGGTCATATAGTTGCATCTAAAACCAAAAAATCCACCGTTCGTACTACTGCCCGCTTCATGTCCAAATATACTGTAATTAATTCAAATATCAGATGAAGCGGTATGGGAAGATGTGGAATGTACGCTCCCTAAACAAGCATTGGGCAAAGAACCTCGTTACATGTGCGTTTTTGTTGCTTTGTTACAGTTGCTCGCGTTGAAATTGTACAGTGCGTTCCGATTGGCGTTTATCATATGATCACGGCGATTGGGCATTTGCTCCAAGTGCGGAGATTCTTCAGAAAATCTTTGATTTCAATGATAGTAACTTTACTATGGTATGTTCCTCCCCCTAAGGTCAGCACCTCGCACTTACCGTGACGTTCCAAGCCTTACCCTGGATACAGTTCTAACGATTTGCAAGATTACGTGTTCATTTCATTGCCATCGCTCAAGCTACGTTATATTTTTCCACAGATCAAAGAATTTGAGGATGATGACACTGACGACGAGGACCAGGAAGAAGAGGATGGGGACGAAGAAATGGGAGAGAATGAGAATGAGAAAGAGAATGAGGAAGAGGAAGAAGGCGGGTGCGATGGTGATTGGGACATCGGGGATGGTAATTTCACTGCCTACCGGGCTCCTTTTTCTGACTTCCGCCTTCCCAAACACCACGCCCACCCATTTTTCGTCATCATGAACGCTCTACCCAAACTGGGAGCGAATTTGCTGTCACTGACTCCCGACCAGAAGACTCTTTTCAACCTCGTGGTATCAATTGAAGCTATATGGCCGAGACGACTGGTATCAAGCACTCACACAACCGGGAACCTCCAAGAGGCGCAGGTCTGATGACGAACCTCCCGATGACGACGACAGCGGCCCCAAATGCAGATATAAACGCAAATACAAACGCACAACAAGCTAAGCCACCCCGACGAAACCAAGAGGTGCAGGTCTGATGACGAACCTCCCGATGACGACAACGGCGGCCCCAAATGCAGATATAAACGCGAATATAAACCCACAACAAGCCAAGCCACCCCCACGAAACGGCAGACAAGGCAAGCCTCTGCTGCTGCTGCCAATATCGGCAAAGGAAGGACGAAGCAAATGAGGGCAAACAAGGAAAGGTCAAGAGCTCGATCACATCAGCAGTCCCCTTATCCTACACCTCGCACTTCGCACTCCCCCTCTTTGATGATATATCTGCGTGGGTCGACGCAGTGGCGGCTGCTGGACCACCAGAGAAGGCCGACCAAATAGTTGTCTGGTCTGACAACGAGGATGTTCGTCGTGACTGGGACAACTGGCGTGTTTTATACAAGCAACCTACTGAGCGTGCAAGGTTTTGCAGTTCCGATTGGGTCATGTATTTGCACTCGATCCCATTATGGTTGCCTTCATATCCGTATCAAAAACAGTGATTCCGTGATAGGCATCTTTATTTTTATATATTACCTTCAGCGCCTCCGCCTTTTTATTATTATTTCTTCTTCTGCCTTAAACCCGATTTCTCATGTTTGCCCGGTGTCGTTCTTTTAACGATGTCCTCGTTTCAATGAAGTTATCTATATTAACTCTATAAATGACAAGATGAATGGGATCAGATGCAACTGCACCGTCGTAATTGGTAAACTTCTCATCCCACAAATCTGATCTCGCAGAATTGATCAAAGTCACGCCCAAGTCCCTGACTTTGTCAGTGGTTGATCTTCCGCAGCTGGAGGCTGCCATACCCGACTTCACTCCATGACTTTGTTAACATCTTTTGCTTCATGACTACGAAATCGAGGGCCGCCTGCTCCGCTATCGACAAGCCCGGGTAAATATCGTGCGAGATGATCCTCGATCATACCCACCGGCGTCTGCAGCGACACCGATGAAACGAGGGACGTCGACTCTGAGTGCGAAGGTTCGGGTGTAGCGGGGGTGTGGGGATGCTTGGCGAGGGCCGAATGAGGGGACCCGTACTCATGTTGAGGGCGATAGCGGGGAAGGGATTAGTGGACGTTGGTGCCAGTTTTGAGACTCTTTGCAGGACGTAGATTGGGTATGGTCCTGGTCCAGCGAAGTCCTTACGTACCATATCTTCGTAGCTCCCAATCCAGGTACTGACACATTTCATGCTCCATCAGATTGATCTCTCGCAGCAGAAACATCCCCTGCCCAATTATGCTCCAGGACTTGTTCGAATATGAGTCGTCGCAGATGACCCTTGGACTCGGAGGCGATCATGAAAGCAGGGATGAATAGTCAATGGCCTGAGGAACCTCGAGTGGTCGGGAAGTGCCCTTCAGAGACAGATGTCATGGAAATGGATCCGTATTTCACGATTAGCTGTAGCACCGGGAAGGAAACGACGTGTTGCCCCCTCCAGCTGGAAGGCTCTTTAAGCAGGTCACCTTTTGAGGCTTCGCGGACTTAAGCTGGGGACGGCAGACCACGGGATGTGTCCAATCATCGAAGAATACCGTACAACTCGTGGGTATACACTGTTCACCGACTATAAAGCCATTGTCAACCAGCGATGAAATTGTGAAGCCGTTCACGTGGTTTGGGGCGGGATGAGTGAACAACTGCTTACATAAGCGATCTCTCGTTTCTGGATTTAGCGGGCGCTCATTCTAACTTGAAGCTTCCACTGGAGACTCCTTCGATCTGCTCTCTATAAGCATAGGCAGTACAGTGTCCTGTCGTAACTGGTGTCTCCGTCAACCGAGAAATATACCGGTAACGCACTGAGCTTGAAATAGCCGCACTAGTCTTCTGGCGGCACCCTTCATTTGCATCGCGCGCTGGGTAAGGATGACCTCCACGACTATCGGTGCACGTGTACGATAATGGCTGGAATGCGACATAACGAGCAGTCGCTCGTAAATTCGAATATGGAACACGTGCCGCAGCTCAAAGCATGGGTTGGGTCGGGATGCTGTGGATTGTTCTGCATTCCGAAAACTCCGCTAAACCCTTTCCTCATACTGCAACATATGAGGATCGTTCTTTCCATTGAGAAAAGTGCAGCATTCACAGGCGGAGCTCGAAAATTTGACATTCTGTCCACATCTCGTTATATAATCGATGGCTTGTGCTATCAGATGCCCAAACACTCTTTCTCCCGTTTCGCCGCCTTATATTGTGCTGCCACACTAGCAGCCATCATGCGGCGGCGGCGGCGCAAACGGGACTTGCAAATTCGTGAAAAAGTATGCTCAACATCTTTCTTGTGCACTATTTCTGACATGTCGTCGGCGGTGTAGAATTGTAATGTGGACGCTAGATCAAGCATCATCAGCGACGTCCAAGGTTCCCAGAACAATGTCTCTGGGTCTCAGATCAACGGATCTCAGTATAATTTCAATCTTACGGTGTCTATCACTATTAGGTTCGTCTAGTATTCTATTTGCTGATGATAGTGGTACTGATGTGAAC
>KN833065.1:0-10372 GCA_000827315.1 Piloderma croceum F 1598 | reverse complement strand
TGAAGCCGTTCACGTGGTTTGGGGCGGGATGAGTGAACAACTGCTTACATAAGCGATCTCTCGTTTCTGGATTTAGCGGGCGCTCATTCTAACTTCCACTGGGGACTCCTTCGATCTGCTCTCTATAAGCATAGGCAGTACAGTGTCCTGTCGTAACTGGTGTCTCCGTCAACCGAGAAATACATCGGTAACGGACTGAGCTTGAAGTAGCACTAGTCTTCTGGCGGGCCGTGGCGGCACCCTTCAAGTGCATCGCGCGCTGGGTAAGGATGACTTCCACGACTTTCGGTGCACGTGTACGATAATGGCTAGAATGCGACATAACGAGCAGTCGCTCGTAAATTCGAATATGGAGCACGTGTCGCAGCTCAAAGCATGGGTTGGGTCGGGATGCTGTGGATTGTTTTGCATTCCGAAAACTCCGCTAGACCCTTTCCTCATACTGCAACATATGAGGATCGTTCTTTCTATTGAGAAAAGTGCAGCATTCACAGGCGGAGCTCGAAAATTTGACATCCTGTCCACGTCTCGTTATATAATCGATGGCATGTGCTATCGGATGCCCAAACACTCTTTCCCCCCGTTTCGCTGCCTTAGTGCTGCCGCACTAGCAACCATCATGCGGCGGCGGCGCAAAAGGGACTTGCAAATTCGTGAAAAAGTATGCTCAACATCTTTCTTGTGCACTATTTCTGACATGTCGTCGGCGGTGTAGAATTGTAATGTGGACGCTAGATCAAGCATCATCAGCGACGTCCAAGGTTCCCAGAACAATGTCTCTGGGTCTCAGATCAACGGATCTCAGTATAATTTCAATCTTACGGTGTCTATCACTATTAGGTTCGTCTAGTATTCTATTTGCTGATGATAGTGGTACTGATGTGAACAACAATTAACAGCAAGGAAAACATGACCATAGCGTATGTCTGCACAGCTTCACAGTGACTATATATACTAATTGAACTTCCAGTATCCTAATCTTTTTTTGGAGATACGAGTTTTATGGTGATTTCGAAAGCAAACTCGCTTCTTTTCCATCCATCCTCCAGGCGGGATAGGGGGGGAGGTAGCTGGTTTGTCTCTTCAAAGTCTCTTGAAACGGGTAATATCTTGGTTGGGATATCTTTTTTTCCTGGACCATAGTGTAGGTACGGATTTCTCTTTCTCTGTTAGAATGCTCATGTTCCGTCTAGTTTGTGTATTTCTACAAGACCGAGCCTGGTCGGTAATTCCCTAGCTAAATCTCCTCCGAGCCTTTTGTACGACGGCTAAATTGTTCAGCTGCGTGGTACGAGAGGTCGAGTTGACCAAGCTCTCCTAGAATATATAAAACCATAAATAGTTCGTCTGATGCATACAGCTTCCAACGTCACGCCCGCACCAGCATCAGATGCAAAGCATCCTCAGCTTCAAGTCTCGCAGCTGCACCGTACGAGTTCAGTTAGATCTGAGCACGAGCGAGGAAAGGGAGAACAATCATAATGTCAGACTTGGTCACTTGTAGAGCCGATGTAGAAGCATAATGAAACCCACCAGATTGTGCTCCATTCTCGTTGGTATCTAATATCCAGTACGACGTACCACTGCTCATGATCTGTCCCTCTTAGTGGACCATCGCTACTGCTATAGCAGCAAGATCACCACACGCGACATACATGAACGGCTCAGTAATCGTGATTTTTCTGTTTTACGTCAGAGGGAGAGAAAGAGTTGATGTTTGCTCCTGCGGCTCTGATTATCGTGCGACAAAAGTCTTGGCGAGTACACCGTCTGTCTAGGTTTATGACATGCCATGACAATTAAGGATATTCTCAGCAAGCAGTGATGATTGGGTTCTGCCAGGAAATGGGGCCTAGAAAGATCCGAAGCAGTATAGATCAGATACGCACGTTTTTCTTCATCGATATATTAATGGGTTGAACTGTAAGCCACACATGGAACCTGGGCTAACTTGCCAATAAATAAGTTGTTTGGAGACGGGCAAGCCGGTGAAACGCAAGGACATAGAACGGTCCACCTGGACAGACTCAGCGTCGAGGGGATGGGGACATTCAAAGATGTCCATGTCCAACTTGGAATGCTGGCTGATCCGCCACCGAGAAGAGATAGAAGGGAAGACGTGAGGGAGGAAATGGCTCAATTCCACCGACTTCAAACCCCGCGCGGTTGCCAAAGCTAGACACGATCGCGTAGTAATGCTTCACGAGACCACCATCAGAACCGAAATTGTCAAACGCAAGATGTTTCGATTCGTAAGCCAAATGGCTGAAGTTGAGCTCACTTTTTCTCACTTTTTCTAATGTTTATATTCCGTTGGGGGACGTGGCATATTGATTACTAGGTGCCATCGTAACTGATGTCTTACGTCGCTTGGAGCTGTCGACGACTTGCACAAAGCACGCCAGTGATGGGAGGCTTGACACCATTCGCGCATGGCGTTGAAGAAGCAAGCTGCATAGGGCTGATTGTTCGATCATTGGCAGCATTGAAGACACGTTCTGGCAGCTGTGACGATGAGAGATCATGAGACGCATCAAGAAATTAATTGATCAGGTGAATCAAGCGGAGTTTGAAACACAGCAAATGATGTCACCTGATGTGGTTCAACCACCGGAGATTTAGCGAGCTGCTAAGTTAGCTTCCATTGGGGACTCCTCTCTATAAGCATAAGCAGTACAATGTGCCGTCGTGACTGGTGTCTCCGTCAACCGCGACGTCCGCACGAAATATACTGGTAATGGAAGGAGTAGCCATCATAGTCTTCTGGCGGCACCCTTGTGCATTGTGTGTTGAATAAGGATGGGCTCCGAGACTATCTGATCGTTTGCACGATAATTGCTGGAGCGCGACTCCGTTGTATCGGATACAACGAGAAATGGATCGTAAATGAGGATGTTCGAATCGTTCGATGCTCAATCGAAGTCGAGATGCTGTACATTCCGACACTCCACTAGGACCCTTTCCCCATAGTAGATGCAATATCCGAGGATCGTCGTTTCTATTAAGAAAGACAATATTCGCAGGCGGAGTTCGAAAATTTGACATCCTGTCCACTTTAAACGACGGTGCGTACCATCAGATTTCCAAACACTCTTTCCCCCGTTTCGCTGCCTTAGGGCTGCTGTCGCACTAGCAGCCATCATGCGGCGGCGGCGCAAACGGGACTTGAAAATTCATGAAAAAGTATGCTTATCATCTTTCCTTGTGCACTATTTCTGACGTCTCGACGCAGAATTGTAATGTGGACGCTAGATCAAGCATGATCAGCGACGTCCAAGGATCTCAGAATAATGGGTCTGGGTCTCAGATCAACGGATCTCAGTATAATTTTAATCTCACGGTGTCTATCACTATTAGGTTTGTCTAGTGTTCTATTTGCTGATGATAGTGGTACTGATGTGGACGACAATTAACAGCAAGGAAAACATGACCATAGCGTATGTCCAGACACTCTCACAGCGACTATATACAGTAATTGAACTTCCAGTATCCTAATCTTTTTTTGGAGATACGAGTTTTATGGTGATTTCGAAAGCAAACTCGCTGGTTTCTCACCCATCCTCCAGGCGGGATAGGCGGGGAAGGTAGCTGGTTTGTCTCTTTAAAGTCTCTTGAAACGGGTAATATCTTGGTTGGGATATCTTTTTTCCTGGGCCATAGTGTAGATACGGATTTCTCTTTCTCTGTTAGAAAGCTCATGCTTATGTATTTCTATAAGACCGAGCCTGGTCGGTTTGATTCCGTTTAGCGACAGCCGCAAAAGTTGGCATCCGCCATTCCCCTATTTTGTCTTACTTCTTACTGTTAACAATATGGATTTTTCTTCACTGTCTACATGGACATGTGTGTTATGTGATCAACTACGTAACAATTGGTTTGTAATGGTTGTACCGAAGCAAGGTGTTGGATGACAACATTGGCCACTGGTTGCAAATACCCTTATGTATTGGATAGTTGCTCACAAATTATACCATTCAAATATTCCGACAATGACTGATCCTCATAGCTTTGCATGGTATGATAGGTCGGATTGACCACTGGAGGTAGGGCTCTTGCGCGGTGTCTGTAATACGAGTGTGAAGACTTGGCCATTCAATTAGTTGGATTTACGCCATATGTATAGAAGGACTATGGCCCTGTGATACTTCCAGCGGATACAAAACCATAAAGATCCGCCTGATGCATCATGATACAGCCCCCATATCACATTCATTGCATCCTCAGCCTCAAGTCTCAAAGCGAAAGCGGCTTCTCGCCACTGCAACGGGCAATCTCAGATCTGAGTATGAGCTAGGAAAGAGAAAAAAATTATATGTCAGATCTTTGTTCGTTCGGAGAGCCGATGTAGAAGCGCAACGAAACCCACCAGATTGTGTACCATTCTCGTTGGTATGGAGTATCATATGCGACGTACCACCGTCCATGGTCTGTCCTCTATCGCTACCGCTACAGCAGCAAGATCACCACCCGCGATATACATGAACGCCTCAGTAATCGTTATTTTGCTGTTTTGCGTCAGAGGGAGAAAACGAGTCGACGTTTACTCCTGCACCTCTGATTATCGTGCTAGAAAGTCTCGTCGAGTACACCGTCTGTCCAGGTTTATGACATGCAATGGCGATTAAGGATATTCCGAGCAAGCAGCGAGGAGTGGGCTCTGCCAGGAAATGGAGCCCAGAAAGAGCCGAAGCTGTATAGATCAGACACGCGCGGTTTTCTTCATCGATATTGATGGGCTGGACCGTAAGCCTCCCATAAACATTGGGCTAACTTGCCAACAAACAAGTTGTTTCAAGACAGGCAAGCCTGGGGAACACAAGGATCAGATAACAGTCGACCTGGACCGACTCACGACATTGAGGGGAGAGGAACATTCGAAAATGGCCATGACTACTGGCTGATCCATCGCAGAGGAGAAAGGAAGAGTGAGGGAGGAAAAGTCCCGATTTCACCGACTTCAAACCCCGCGCGGTTGTCGTAGACAGACACAGTCGTGTAGCAATGCTTCACGAGACCACCATCGGGATTGAAGTTGTCAAATGCAGAATGTTTCCTTCGTACGCCAAATGACTGAACTTCAGCTAATGTTTATATTCCGTTGTGGGACGTGAATGTGCCAATATATATTACTAGGTGCCGTCGTGACTGGTGTCTTACACCACATGAAACAGTCAACGACTGCACAAAGCATGCCAGCGATTCGGGGAGGCTTGGACACAACGGTCCTCCGTCACTTCTGTTGACTATGGAAAGAGACCGACACCATCCGCCCATGGCGATGAAGCAGCTGCATTAGGGCCAGTGATCGTTCTTGTACTCGATTAGCCGCGACACTAGTCACTGAAGAAATCGATCAGGTGACCAGACGAATCAAGCGGAGTTCGAAACACAGCTTCTACACGATCGACTCCGAAGCAAGTCCAGTCGGGATATTGTATAACCTCCCACGAGGACCCTTTCCACACAGTACTAGTGGTTCTGCAAGACCGGTCCTGCTTCTATCGATACAGCACGAGGTCGTATGCGGGGTTTGAAATCTTGGCATGCTGTAACCCTTCATTTATATGCTGCTGCGCTACCATGTGCCATCACTCTTTCTCTTTTTCCCGCTGCCTTAAGCTGCAGCACTAGCAGCTATCATGCGGCAGCCGCGTCGTCGTCGGCGGCGGCGGCGGCGGCGCAAACGGAATTCCCAAAGTCACAAAACGGTAAATTTATCATCTTTACTACTAGGGCAACATTTCTGACGCCAAGTCCGTCGGGTGTAGAATTGTACTGTGGACGCCCGGGAAAGCGTGTTCAGTGACGTCCATGGGTCTCAGTATAACGTGTCTGGTTCAAATGGGACACAGTTTGCTGGTACTCAGTACAATTTCTACTTCACATTGTCTATCACTATTGGGTATGTCTAGCATTTACATTCATTTGACAATGGCGGCGATATTGACGTAAATGATGATTAACAGCCAGGGAAATACGACAACCGTAGCGTACGTTTGCACCACTCAAGAGCCGTCATATTTCTAATCAACGGTCCAGTCTCCTAAATTTTTTTTGGGAGATACGAGTTTTAGGATGATTTCGAATGCAGGTCCTCGCTAGTTCTACACGGGGGTTTGGCTGACGGAAGCCCCTGTCATGAGCTTGTCTACCTACCGCTGACTCTCCAGGCCTTTGCGGTCGTGGTCAGGTAGCCGGTCTGCAATTCGGATCTCCGAGAACGGGTAATGTCTAGGTTGGGATATCTTCTTTTCCGAGTTATACAGTATAGACGCAAATATCTTTTTGATATTCGATGTCCAGTGGATGTCTCCCTATCATAGTGGTAGGGTCTCTGCCTCAACGAGAGGTAGGGCCGTGGGTCGAGCCTGGAGTCGCCCTAGTATACCTATATATGCATATAGGATCATATACGTTCCGAGTTAATTATGTAACATTTACTACACATCCTTCCGGACTGGTGGATGAGTCGCAGGATGTTTTGAAGTCACCCGCATGCATAAGTCCCACTGCGAGCTCCAGCATTACTGCCTCTCGTGTCGATCGGAACATCAGTTCGCCCCATCGACGTTCCTTCCGTCCTCATCCAAACTTATGTCCCCCCACAATATGCGGGCTTTCGGATCCTGGTCGACTCTATAAAAAATCGCGAGTGCTGTTATTTATGCCACTGAGCCGACAACATCCACAGCAAGCATACCGATAATGAAAGGTTGGATACAGCAGTCCTCCGTTGTTCAAATTGTAGCATCACTGACATTGAAATAAACTCAAATAAACTCAAAAACGCATCATCGTCCTCGGATAGGTATCATTCAAAATAGGTGCTGGGAACTTGACGTGTACAGAGACTCAGAGAGTGATTAGATTTCGTCCTGATGGCCATGTTTAAAGTGTTTAAATAATCGACACATATCGAGGATATCTTCAGCTTCTGAAACTTGACCACCAGGCATAAGATCAAGTTACAGCAATCAGGGGGATGATATGCTGTAACTGAGAAATCAAACGAATATAATGGAGTTCGAAATTCTTACCTACCTTCTCATCATTGCCTCACAATATTACCATTTGGCCCCGGACAATATTATACACACACTTGACTTTCGACAGTGTCCGACAAGCGACAAGAAAGGCAGAGAAAGTCATGTCTAAGATATTGATACAACGTTTAAAATAATAAATGGCACAGAGCAACGAATAACGAACCACTCAACCAATGAACCTACACGGTAATCCCCTCCATCAAAATATCAGCAGCCTCCAACCCCACACTTGTATCGGCCCCGGTATCCGCCACATTCAATGCTTCTTCCGCCTCAAGCCTAGCAGCCGCCTCCCGCCTCAAAGCAGCCTCTCTCCGCTCCGCGGCGCTCGCTTCAAGCTCGGCGATCTCTACATTTAATATTTTCTGAGTGGAAAGGAATGAAGAAGAAAGGTAGACAAGTACGATCGTTAGGGTGGCTGAATGAAGAGAGAAAGGAAAGGAACATACCATCTTCGCCTCCATCTCATTCTTATCGAATATCGAAAACGGTGTCGCCAGCTTCTCCTCCCATTCCCCTTCCCCTTCCTCCTCCATATCGCCCTCTTTCTTCTGTTTCCGCTTCTTCTGTTTCTTCATCCCAGCAGCAGCTCTGGCAGCAGGACCCCCAAACGCAGCAAACATAAACACCTCATTCATAAGCTCGTGATTCCGCTTATAGCGCGTCAGAGCGAGGGAGCGTGTTGATATTTGTTCGGATTCGTCTATGAAATTTTTTATTTAGATGCGTGAATGATTAGTTGATCATTTATGTGATGTAGTGTAGCGTAGCTGGGATGAATCGGAATGGAAGTTGACGTACCAGCTGAATCATCATCGTCAACCCTCGGTCCAACTTGCCTCTGCTGCTGCTGCTGCCCCATGGCACCAGCACCCATCGCGCCCATCCCCCCACCAATAGAACCATGCGGACGCGCCCCACCAACACCAACACCAGCCCCTCCTCCCATCCCTCCTCCACTACCACCAACAACAGGAGGAACGCCACCGCCAATAGGAGGGACGACTCCAACTCCCCTCCCAGCTCTCCGCTCCAGCGCTTCCATCTCTCTATTTTGCTGTGCAAGCATGTTTTGCATGCCTAGTCCACTGGCGGGTCCTACTCCCCCCATTGCGCCTGGGTTCATCCCGCCTGGGCCGGTATTCATGCCCATTCCCATACCGCCCATTCCACTGCCCATTCCACTGCCCATTCCACTGCCCATTCCACTGCCCATTCCACCCATCCCGCCACCCATGCCACCGCCGCCCCCTCCCATACCACCTCCTGCACCCAACGGATGTCCCCCCGGATATACCTTCTGCCCCATCTTGTCGCCCATGACGTATAGAGCTGGTTCGTTCACTTGGCGTAATGGGTAGGGACGTACAGGCTGTGTTGCCAGTGACGAAATTATTGCTGTAAAATTGGGAGGGTGATGTTTTTGGTTAGTTGTGTTTTTGTTTTTAGGTTTTGGAGAGAAAAGGGGAAGGTGATATGGAGAGAAGACGGAAGGGAAGGGGACACAAAGGGGAGTGGGGCGGACAGGAACCCTGCAACAAGGACAGAGAAAATGGGGATCCGAAATACCCGACACCAAATAATCCCCCACCCCGAAACCCACCCCCGAAACCAGTCCGCGAAACAAAGAGCAGAAGAACCAAACCAAAACGGAAACAGAAAAGCAGTGAGAAATGATCGGGTCGGAATACAATTTTAGCGTTTAACCTTTTCGCTATGTCACATTGTCCTCCCATTCGGGTAGGGTAAACGGCGACGCGTTCAAGTACGAACGACGTGAATCAGATCGTTACGCTCAACCCGACCCAAAGCAAAAGCAGAGAAACAAGAAACAACATACGAGAGAGGCAAAAGCCCAAAGAAAAGCGAGTGTCGGGAGAAAATCAGAATGAAACGTCTTAGTCTATGTTGATAGAATAGGGAGAGAAGGTTGGGATCACGAGAGGAGGAGACGAGAGGTGAGGAGCGGAAGAGAAATTGGATTTCGTTGGAACCAACTCTCTACCTGGCGCAAAATAAAAAGACAACAAAGAATCAAAAAAAATATGGGAGAAGCGTCCCAGCCAAAATCGCGAAGGACCAGTTTGGCAGATTATCAAGGAGGGACACAGATGTGAATGTGGGTTTAAACTTCAAGTCAAAACTGTTGCACCCCACGTTCTCCAAAGCAAACAACTCCCAAGCAAGAACTCAAAAGCCGCCCCCCAAAAAAAGAAAAGAAGAGGAAAGGGAACACTCACGAGCAGCAACACCTCTTCCATAATGAACCAACACTAACTGCGGGTGTCCACCCTTCGTGAGCCTGAAGCGTCTCCTTACGCGCCAGGCTGTGGAGTCTGGGGATGAGTACCCCGTCGCGGGGGAGGAGGGTATGAAACCATATTTGGATTCTATTATTTCTAGTTCCTAGAGAAGGTGAAATGTTTTAGTTTAAGTTGAAATGAGGACAGCGAATCGGACAGGGAGGGGTACGGAAGACGAAGGGAAGGACTCACCCTGGTACTAGATCCAGCAGGGATGCTATACCGGTTATCAACTTCCTGATACCTAATCCCATCATTCGGAAACCCAGATTGAGGCGGTATGAACACCAAATACACCTGGCCCTCGCTAGGCCTGTCGATCCATCCCCAGGTATAGGGTACCTGCGGGCTGACAGCGAGTGCTTTGGTGAGCATCGTTACTGCATTTTCGTAGGTGATTGATGAGTGGATCCCTAGGTTTTCGGGGTAGCGCAGGCAGAGGCCTTCAGCGCGGGCTTGTTCGAATGCCATTGTGGCTGAAGTGGTTGGTGTGGATGAGTGGGTTGGATGAGGAAGGCGGTTGTTTGGTTCGTTGGTAAATAACGGCTGTGTTTGGAAGCCTTGGCGCTTACATCAGAATCTCCGAGTCACGATCGGTACTGGTTCGACAACGCAAATCAAGCACCAATTAGCGCTCCATATGGCGAAAATAAAATCCCACTACGTATGCCCGAGGTTATACTACATAGAATGTCACTGCGGGAAGTAGCTTAAATTAAAATAACTGAGCCATTCAATGGCATTTCATTGATCCTTTCAATTAAAATACTTGAATCTGCACTTTGCGTCAATGAAACAAATTGACAACATCAATTGTTTTGCGTGATCTACTCAGTGTTTTTCAAATTGAATACATCAATTATCCTAGATGAAGCAGTTATCTTAACTGAAGTTTTCACTTATTCTGTGCACACGGTGGCAGCCAGGAATATATATGGTATTGGCAGATCAGATATATGCATAAAACTGTGGTCCATAGTGGACCCTACAGATGCGCAGCACTTTACTGCGACTCTTGCCTTC
>KN833064.1:154171-168426 GCA_000827315.1 Piloderma croceum F 1598 | reverse complement strand
TTTGTTTGCCTTGAATAAATAATTCCAGAATCTAATTCTCACTTGAGTTATTTCCAGTAGCCAAAGGTATAACATTTATTTATTTTGCATAGTGGTATTGTAATTCTGGATGTCACATTGCACACAGCTCACTATGTACAAGTTCTTCTATTTTCAAATTGAATTTAAATAAAGACCAAGGCTGACTCGTACATGCCATGCGAAGCAATGGCCCACTCCACCAAGTAAACTTGAGTCATCAGCAGGACCTTCAGGTAACTCATAGAATTATCCTGAGTGCTCCCCAAACTTTCAGCTTTTGCTTAGAGGCCAGGGTGGCTGCCCAAATGTGTTTTGAACAAAGCAGTTCTGGATTAGGAAGGTAAGTTCAAGCTGTGTGAAGCTACAGTTTCAGGTGCCTTTGTGGCCTCGCTTGGGCTTAAACTAATCCTAATAAAATATGTGAAGGTCCAAGATTGTAAAGTATAAGTATAATTAATATCTGAGGATATTTATTATACATTTAAAATGTAGAAATCAAGCATAAAAGTTATCTGAGATGTGAAGTGCTAAGTGGCTGTGTTGGTACATGAGCTTAGCACTTATCTAGTAAGTAACCATAAATTATCTTTGAAGTAACTCTACAGTGCAAGAAGCACAAAGACAGCGCCTCTGCAGCACTATGTAGCATTATCAAAATACAATTCCACAAGTTACAAGCCAGTATATGGCCTAAAATGAGCTACTTTGATTTTTCGGCACTTTTATTCAAGAGTCTCAAATTTTGGGCAAAATATTTTACTAAAGCATCTGAAAAATTATCTCTCTTGCCATCCCTCTCCATTTAACAATGTCCTGTCCATCCCTGAAGTCTGCACAAGCCAAACAACAGCAGATTAATGGCCAAAACAAATTTAGTTCTTCTCACAACCAGTCAGATAGTGGCTCTGTATACTCACCATCTGAGGATGAAGTCTCATCAGATGAGTCAATCACAGTATGAAAAGCACCTCCCGAGCCAATTAAAACCAAAACCTTTGGTAGATGCTTCTTTACAACTGAGATGTACTGGGCTAATTTTAATTTATCACAGAATATAGCTCAGAAGTGGAACAGACCTGTGGTATATACCAGAGAGTCTTGAGCCACAAAGTTCCAGAAGAAAAGTTACTGGAAGAAGGCAACCAAAAACTGCTCAACTCTGGATTCCTTTTTCCCTGTAAGCCCTCGATTTAATAAGGATAATGTTTTAAACTTACTGGCTAAACACACTCCACTCCATCTCCCAAATTGCAGCTCATGTCAGATGATGAGACCTATATAATGGAGACTGAGGATCTCGTGGCAGACCCTGCACATAAGTCTGCATCTGAGAATGGGTATGACTTACTGGATTTCTCTCTGGAGCATCTTGGAGATGGCATGGGAGAGGCTGGACATGAAATGGAAGAAGAAGAGTTCCAGGTTGGTGACAAACATCAATCCCAAAAAGACTTACTGGTACATGGGTAGCAGATTGCTGAAAGTGATGCCAGGCAGGTGGCAATTGAGCAACCGGAAGAAGTTGAGCACTCTGAAAGGTCCAGGTTGATACAGCTGAGGTTAATGCGGCTTGCGATTGGCTGAACATCAATGATGATGATGGTCCAGACCCCTCGAAAGACATTCTGGAGATCATCAGGAATTGTCTGAAAGAAGTTAAAAGGTTGAAGACGGGTCACTCAATCAAAATGATGACACAACTCACCACTGTCACGGAATATGTAAAGCTTCACATCCATTTTTGGGCTCAATCTCGGTGTGAAAAGCCTTGTTTGAGCGCCAGTCTGGCAATTGCGAGACGAATGGGCAAAGGGCCATATTTTGCACATCAGATTCATCAAAACAAGACTTACCTTGTTCAACACCACCAACTGTCACCATCCAAAGCTGGTGCATGCCATGGCCAGTATACCTTGCTCAACAACAAAAATGTACTCCATGCAGTGCAAAGATACCTCGCTGCCCAAAATCTCAGTTCAATCACACCTCAGTTGCTATGCCATCATATCAATGAAGTCATTCTCCCAACCTTGAACATGACTGGAAAAACAGCACCATCACCAAGCACACTGCCATCAGTTGGCTGAGGAAGTTGGGGTACACATGTAAAGATGTGAAAAGGGGGGTGTACCATGATGGGCATGAGCACCCTGACATTGTGGAAGCTCAGACAAAGTTCCTGACTGAGATGAAAAAGTATGAACAGTGAGCGGGTGCTGTTATCTTGAGAATTTTCACAGTATGCTCATCCTGATCTCCAAGGCTCATGTCCCAGTACGATGATTCAACTCTGGAACCAATCCCCCCCACTCTTCTACCTGGTGACAAAGAACATGTTCTTATACCTCAGGATGAGTGCATCATCAACGTGAATGAAGGTCCTTGGTGGCAGTGGTTGAAAAATGATCAGCAGCCACTAAAGAAGAAGGGGAATGGACAAGCCATTCATATCTGCAATTGAATCTGTGAGACAACGGGCCACCTGAAGCTATCAGATGAACAAATTGCAGCTCAGTCCAAACTCCCCGAATCACAGCATCTCAAAGTCACAGACTCATAGAAGATTATCTATCCAGGGAAGAACCATGATAGGTGGTGGGATCTTGCACAGCTCATGGACCAGATGCAGCATGCAATTGACATTTTTGAGTTTCTCCACCCAGATAAAGTCGGAATTTGGCTTTTCGATTGCTCATCAGCACACGAGGGCCTTGTAGAGGATGCTCTAAATGTCAATAATATGAATGTCAACCCAGGCGGGAAACAACAACACCTACATACCACAACCATTCCCACCAACAACCCACCACCCAAGCCTGGCCATCCTGACACCTGAGTCCAGTTTCAGGAGATGGTATACTCTGCTGATCATCCAGACCTAAAACTGCAAGGACAACCCAAGGGCATGAAAGCTGTGTTGCAAGAGCGGGAATTGGTGTGGGATGAGTTAACGAGCAGATGCAAGGGAAAGGTTGTCAGGAAATGCAAAGAGTGCTTGAAATCACTGGCCAAAAAAGATGTGGAGAGGCAGGTTGTAGAGGCAGAGGCAATGGGACAGGAAGATTCATTGGCAGAGAATGATATTGCACAGGCTCATGTGCCAGAGTCATCAGAGCCTGTCAGCAATTGGTGCTGTATGTACTGTGTCCTCTCATTGCAGGACGACTTCGCGAATGAAAAACCAAAGTTACAACATTATGTTGAAGGCTGTGGGCATGTATGTATGTTCCTCCCTAAGTTCCACTGCAAACTCAATCCCATTGAAATGCTGTGGGGCTATGCTAAGTACCGTAAGTTCTTCGCATTCTTTTTGCATTAATTTTGACAATAACTTTAAAGGATACTGTAATGTGTCTGATGGAAAATTTACCACTGCAAAATGGGTTGTACCACAGTGCCTTGATATGTGTGACACCACCATGATCCGACATTTCTTCCAGAAGTCATGGCAATACATGGATGCATATTCATGCATTTATTATTTCTGTTTATGCAGTGATTCTGATGTATTATGAGATGCAGCAAGGGCCTTGACTCTCACCAGACAGCCTTTGCTGTTAAGCAGTACAAGTCCCACTGCCATGTGGGGCTGCCAACTCAGATTAGAGAGTTGATGTCTGCTTGAGGGGCTGCTGCGGGTCCCTCCAACTACTCTGGCTTCCTCACAGACCATACCTGCAATGATAAAGGCATCCTTGGTGGCAATAGACATCCGAGTCTCAAATTTTGGTTGTGTCAGCGGAAGGATGTGCAAATTTGATACAATTGTGCAGTATAATATCTACTAGAATATAAAAGAGCTCATTTGCACCAGTTTGCGTGTATGTATGGGGTGTTCTGCTGTCACAGTAGTGAATCCGTGTTTTGAATTTTTGAGTTGCCAAAAATGTGCTTCTTGCACTGTAGACATAACTTCAGTGGAAAATGGTAATAAAATATTGGTTTGAATTTGTAAGTGAAAATATTAAAAGAGAAATTTAACAATAGGCATTTAATCGGAAATAGGATCAATATTCCTAACATACATGTGTCAATTTATCAGTGCTCCTTCTTGGATCTATTTGTCTGTCTTGAATATTCTGTGCCTAGCAATGCAAAGGGGCATATTTTAGTTGTCATGCAGCTGAAAGTAGCCTAGCACTTCAGCAAGATACTCACAGTGGTGGAGGTCCTTATTCCCATACACAAAAAAGGCAAAACATAAACCATAAAGGGGACAGGGTGGACATGGTACCTAAGATACCTTGCCACCCATATTTCCATTTGTGATTCATGAACTGAACTTTGTTTCATGATGTCACTAGTCATCAAGGGCTGTAAACTTGGTCTTACAATGTTCATGACTGTCACACATTGATATGCTTGTGGTGTCTATATAAATGAAAGACAATCAAGATGTGGACTGAGGGTGTGAGTGGGTGAGTAACCCTTCCTTGAATGAGGATAGAAGATAAAATGAGTTTTACATGTTACACAATGTGTGATAGCAATAAATGAAGTGTGAAAAGCAAAACACGACTTTGATCAATCACAACAAAGACTAGGATGAGAGAATGCGATGATGAAAGCAAAAGGCAAAATACAAAGTTATAATAAATGGTTCTGGGTCACAACAAGGTATTCTGAAGAGTGGGGAGTGGAAATCCTTGGTTTCTTGTGTTTCTGCTATGTACAGGAGGGTTTTTATACTCTATAAATTTTTAAAATGAAAGGACAATGATATGTTTTTTACTAGTTGAATAAAATATTGGAGATGTACACACAAGGTCCAACAAAGACATTACCATTTTAGGACTCTTTCTGTGACCACGTGACCCTTGTGGTATCTCCAAATTGCTGTGACAATGTAATGCTGAAGCATTTTGCTGATGTGGTCTCATGATTTGATCCTCCAAACATGACGCTGATGAGACTGCTAACTGGCTAACCAGATATTTCCACATTTTATTGTATTCATTCTAATGCGGATGGACCATCATGTGAATACATCACATGTCACAGACATCACTTGACCATTCCCAACTCATTCTGATGTTATCTGACCATTTCTGATGAAGATTACACTTGGCCCAGCCTTTCTCTGATTTTATCACACATAATTACTTTGCCATCACTGGTTGTCACCAAATGGCAAGGCCATGAGTTTCCCTACAAATTTTATCAATTGAATCTTTCATTGCCAAGCTCATTGGCCTGCTGGTGTATCACAACAGCAAGGATGTGTCAACAAAACCACTTTGGCATCTCGTTGGCACTGGGGATACTGTGAGGTCACGTGATCACAGAATGGACCTAAAATGGTAATTTCTTTTGTTGGACTTTGCACACACATCTCCAGTCATTAATCCCTGGTATAACTTACATGCTGTTCTCATTTCATTTTAAATTTTCACTTAGTATGAATACTCCCTGTACATAGCAGAAAGACACAAGAAAACAAGGATCCCCAGTTCCTCACTCTTCAGATTTCTCAATAGTGGCTCAGAATTAGTCTTAGGAAACTCATGTTTTGCTCTCTCAAACTTATTATTGCACTCTCATATTAGTCCTCCCTCACATCTGTTTTAAGTTCGCTTTATCTCATGCTTTGCTTGTCACTTACCGCATGACCATAAAAACTTATCTTACTTCTCCTTTACCTTATAGGAAGGGTTACTCACCAACTCACTGATGAGCTCTACACCACTCTGTTTGTGTAAATTGACATTACATCAGTGCTAACATATGATCATGTGATCGCAGCACATGCCACCAATGTCACATGACCTTTTCCAACCCTTTCTGATCATTTCCACACATTTATGATCATTTCCGATGATTTTTGCTTTCAGCTGATGTCTCGTGCTTAGTTTCTGCTTTGCAACACTGTTACAACCCCAATTCGGTACTGCACAGCACCCCCAGAAGTTTTAAAATCTGTACATGGCACATTGGCACATAAAAGTTGCAAGGACACATCATCAGGATTGCTTTGGCCCAACATCAGCCCAGTGGTTCAGACATACCCCAATGGGAACGTGATCACAGAACAGGCGTTGTGAGCTGGATATGGTAGTTTTGAAGGTTGAAATTTTGTGTGCACCTCTGGTCCTTTGCACAAGCAGTAAAATTTATCAATTGTCAGCCTTTCATTTTAAAATTTCACATTATATATATACTCCCCTGTACATACCAAAAAAAACAAGTAGAACTTCACCCCACGTCTCAGAATCTCGTTGAGGCTCAGAACTAATTCTTAGACATTGTACTTCATCTCTCAACCTTGATACTGTGTTATTAGTTTAGACTCCGCTCCCACTCCCACGCTCTCACTTTTGTATTCTTGCACCCATGTTCTTATTCTTGCTCTTGCATTCTTGCACTCTTGCTCCCGCACCTGCGTTCGCTAATCGTACTTCGCTCAGTGCATCGCGCGCATTGTATTGTAAAAACTCATTTTATCTCATCTCACTCATTATAGGAAGACTTACTCACCCACTCGCACCCCTCAGTCAGCGACACAGCAGTGTTATATTAGTTATTATTATTTTCATTGATATATACACTGCGAGCATATCACCACACCCTCAGTTCACATCTTATTGATAGTGTGATTTGATTTTGATTGTTTTCATCATCATAGACACTGCTAGTGTATCAACACAGTCACGTGATTGGTCGCTAAGGGTTAGAAAGAAGTCAGAAATGCAAAAATACATGATTAGCACAATATCAGGCTCATCAATGTCACACCATGTGAACCTAAGGTTAAATTAGTACAGTACTTGATACTTTTGCAGTTGATCCCCAGTTCTCAAATTAGGAAATTTGAGTTTCATGGTGAGAAAAAATTCATGGTGATAAAGAATGATGAAGTCAAAAGGATGTGATGAGAGGATGGTCTGTTGATGTGTCAAGAGAGATATCTAAACAGAGAAAGATAATTTTTGATGAATTGCCTATTCTGATTTTATTATGATCATGAGAGATTGCTAGGCAGATGCAGAAACAGATGTGAGCCCCCTCTTCCTCTTCAAGCAGCAACAACTCCTCCAATAACCCTCCAGACAGACAAGACACACTCTCATCCTTGCCCCCTCCCCCATCCCAACAATCCCAATCCTCCATAGCTGAAATCTACCCACAAGTCCTCACCCTCCCCATCACTTGACAACCCCTCTTCCCAGGGTTCTACAAAGCAGTCATAGTATGCATGAGGCATTTTTCTAAATTGGACTAGAAAATTGTGCATTTTAGGCTTTAATTACCCTCATAAACAGTTCTACTTGTGCAGAAGTCTTTAGAAGGTCAAATGCATAAAGACTTGCAAGACAAATATTTTATTCTGATGGGATACAAGCTGAATACACAAGCAGCTGGTTTGTCATGGAAAGTAACACCTTTGTCATGTGATTGAGTTGTATGTGAATTTTATATACTCTGCCAAGACCAGTCAAACAAACCCCTTATAATCCAACATGTATAAAAGGCACCCATGACAGAAAGGCTGAATCCCCTACCTGATGGCGAAGCTGTTTAACAGCATGATGCAGTGCGAGTGCAGCTTTGGTGCTGTCCGGCTCCACATCTCCAAACAAAAAAGAATATATGTGGTTTGCAACCACAGGTGCATCCTGGTCCTTGATTGACCACATTGTTGCAATGACACTTCTATATCCTGCTAGCATCAGCCCTGCAGCCAAGTGAACAGCCTCCTCTGACAGCTTCTCATCTCCAGTTGCAGTTTGGCATGCAGAAAGAAAGGCCAAGTCAGCATGGGGAAACAACTTGGTAATAATTGTTGAGAGCTCCAAACACCCATCATGTAAACACAAAGCACTTTTAGTCGGCTCAACAGTGTCTTGTACAGCATGACAGGCAAAGTGGACCCAACTGTGCACTTCCATGCCCTTGATTACACTCCCCATTGTTGCATCCTGCCCATTCAACAGACCAAGACGGAATCTGCTTGCTTGCTCCTGAATTAAATTCAACTCCACCTTTGCATTGGGAAGTGCTGATTGCCCAGGTGTGTTTGGCTGGCTAACTGCAAGAAGCCCTTGAAATTTATGGTGTACCTTGTGAGATTCATTTGCACTGATAATGGCTGCTAAGGTGGGTGTGTATGAAGACACAACATAGTTGGATATGTTGAACCCAGCCTCACTTTTGTCATACATGCCTGCAGCGTGGAGAGGAAGAAAAGCAAGTGGTCCCGTTGCACACCACCAAATGTGAGGAGGATTGGTTATGCATGATACCTTTGCAGCCATTAATTTGGTAGTCTAGAAAACACCTGAATAATAAACAACTTACAGTGAATGCAAGCCCATCCAGCACAGGCTTTACAACGGATGACCATAAAATTGAGAGGATAGATTCAAAACCAACACCTCCAGTGGTTGGGACCATCCTTCCCACACGAATGTCTCGTACACAGATAGGGTGTAACACGGGTCACACCACGGGTGATTTTGTGTCACACCGCACCCGCCACCTGTGACACCGTACCCGCAACCGCACCGCACCCGCACCCGCAGGTCAAGCCCGCAGTATCTTACAAGACTCGCGGTACCAATGGTAACCGCGGGTTTCACTCATCAGAAATAATAATAATATATATTTATGGATAAAAAAACTATGTAAAAGTAAATTAAAAAAATTTGGGCATGCAGCCCGCTACTTGTTCGTGCTCCCCCAGCCCTCGTTCGTACTCCCTAGCCCTCATTTTTGTCATATGCAGGCGGGGGGAGGCGCTTGGGGCCGAAATCTCGAAATCGAGCTACTATGGCTCAATTTCGGGCACGCCAAGTGGAACAGCGGGGAGGAGTGGTTGAGTGAGGTTGTGGGATCGTGAAGGTAAGGTGGTGGCGGCGGGGGGGCTATGCGTTCGCAAATGCGAAGCAGGGAAGGGGTATGGGGGCCGAAAACCCAAAACCAAGCTGGTAGCTTGGTTCTGGGTCTGCCATCTCAAACGGCGATGGTAGGTGGTAGAGGGTGGTGGTGGTGGTGTGTGCCAATCGACGTGGTGGCGGTCATGCGCGTCGCGTTTGCTTACCTGGTGTACCCACCGCTTTCCTACCTCTCTGTTCCCTCCCTACTCCCATCCTACCCTCGAGCTCTCTCCTTCTTCCTAACCCTCCTAACCCCTGCTTCTCCCGCCAGCGCCGCTACTTCCGCACGCACGCATGCTGGCCTTGCAGCCAATGCGGCTGCTACTGCTTCTCGCGCTGCCGCTGTTGTCGTTGGACATGTGCGTGCCGTCCCGCCGCTGCTGATGCTGCCGCCGCTCTGCGGCTGCTGCTGCCGTTGCTACTGCGCATACGCGCGCCCTCTCGCTAGCCCTTGGTTCGTGTGTGCCCGCCCTGCGCTCATTTGTCTTCTGTTTGTAGCATTTACCTGTAAAATCAAAGTTAGTATTTTTTAAGACAAAGTTGTACTTACCTTTTTTACAATTGAGACTCAAGATACCTATAAAGCAAAATGAATAGTTAGGTTTAGGCTTTACTTACCGTGCATTGAGTTGTGGTGTGGTGGTGGTGAAAGGCAGGATGTTGCGCGGCTCGCATAGCCATATTCGGTTCGATCACCATGTGACACAAATAATTTAGCGAAAAAATAATGGAAAACATGAGAAAAAAATTAGTTTAAAATAGAAATAATAAACATAACCCTACTATAATAAACCCGTCAATACCCGCAACACCGCGGCACGGGTACGCGGTGTGTGGCGGTGTGTCAAAATCCAACACCGTACCCGCACCTGTCTGTACCCGTGTTACACCCTATACACGGACACCAGCATTTGAAAGTAGCTGGCTCAGGTGGTGATGGAGTTGCTGGGCCTGCTCATAGGAAAAACCATCTAGTGGAATGTGCACAACTTCATCCAAACCATCCACCAGTATCAGTGCATCACAGTGATGTTTGTGAACATTGACAATAACCACAGGGCCAGCCATGGCGGCACTGCAGAGTTGCACGAACTTCTTTGGCCGCAAGAAGTCTTCAAATCCTGGGATACCTTGAGCCCTTTTAACCAGCATTTCCCACTCCTCAGCTAGACAACAATGGCCCTGTGCAATTTCTTCCATTGAAAGTTGCGGGTCTGATGATGTAGGAATATCAATGAGGTCCATACCATGACTGCTGGCCTTTTCTAAGGCTTTGGATACACGGAGAAGGTCATTGGCCAGAGTGGGCTGCACTTCGTGTAAGGCATCAATGGGAGTGCGGAGTTGAAGGAGTTGATTCCAAACTACAGAACGGCCTTGCTCTAACATTTCCAAAGCAGTATCATATTTCTCAGCAGAAATAGCTGCTGCTGCTGCTTCGCTGGCAATGCTACCCATAGAAGTGAGTTCACTGTGCCGTGCTGGTATGGTTTGGCCCATCCAGACAACTTGGGGCAGAAGATCAAAGGCAACAGTGTAGCCCTGCAGAGCAGACGAAATTTGCCATGTGGAAGCCAAACGTGCCCATTGTAAGGCTGCACGAAATCGGATTGAAGGAAAGGCAGCAGAACAGGTGGCAGCACATTGAAATTGTCTAATCGCAGCACTCCTATAAACTGGGTCTCCACAGTGCTCGAATCGACCCAAAAATGAGTTGCCGAGATTGCTTAGAAAACGAGGCTTGTCAGCATGGCCTTCGGGAGTGAGATGCACAGCTTGTTCAAAAGCAGAGATTTCCTTGTCAATATCAATGAGATCTCCAGAGCACTCAAATCGTCGCACGAAGGAGACGCCGAGATTGCTCAGACGACCTGGCTTGTGAGCATGGTCATCGGGAGTGAGATCCACTCCTCGTTCGTGAGCAGAAATTGCCTTGTCGATATCAATGAGGTCTCCAGAGTGCTCAAATCGGCACACAAAGGAGTTGCCAAGGTTGCTCAGATAATCAGGCTTGTCTTCGGAAGTCAAATGCAGAACGCGTTCGTGAGCAGAGATCGCCTTGTCAATATCAATGGGGTCTCTAGAACGCTCAAATCGGCGTGTGAAGGAGTTGGCGAGATTGTTCAGACGACCAGGCTTGTCATCATGGCCTTCAGGAGTGAGATGCAGAGCTCGTTCGTGAGCAGAGATTGCCTTGCCGATATCAACGAGGTCTCTGGAGCGCACGAATCGGTCCAAGAAGGAGTTGCCGAGATTGCTCAGACGACCAGCCTTGTCAGCATGGCCTTCGGGAGTGAGATGCACAGCTCGTTCGTGAGCAGAGATTGCCTTGTCAATATCAATGAGGTTTCCAGAGCGGTTGAATCGGTCCGAGAAGGAGTTGCCAAGATTGCTCAAACGACCAGCTTTGTCAACATGGCCTTCGGGAGTGAGATGCACAGCTTTTTCGTGAGCGGAGACGGCCTTATCAACATCAATGAGGTCTCCCGAGCGCTCAAATCGGCGCAAGAAGGAGTCGCCGAGATTGTTCAGACGATCAGGCTTGTTAGCATGGCCTTCGGGAATGAGATGCACAGCTCGTTCGTGAGCGGAGATTGCCTTGTCGATATCAACGAGGTCTCCGGAGCGCTCGAATCGGTCCAGGAAGGAGTCACCGAGATTGTTCAGATAACCAGGCTTGTCAGCATGGCTTTCGGGAGTGAGACGCACAGCTCCTTCGTGAGCATAGATTGCTTTATCAATATCAACGGGGTCTCCGGAGTGCTTGAATCGGCGTGCCCACTGCCAAGGAGTTGCCGAGATTGTTCAGACGACCAGGCTTGTCAGCATGGCCTTCGGGAATGAGATGCACAGCTCGTTCGTGAGCGGAGATTGCCATGTCAGCATCAACGAGATCTCCAGAGCACTTGAATCTGCCCGAGAAGGAGCTGCCGAGGTTGCTCAGAAGACGAGGCTTGTCAGTATGTCCTTCGGGAGTGAGACGCACTCCTCGTTCGTGAGCAGAGATTGCCTTGTCAATATCAACGAGGTCTCCAGAGTGCTCGAATCGGCGCAAGAAGGAGTTGCCGAGATTGTTCAGACAACTAGGCATGTGAGCATGGCCTTCGGGAGTGAGATGCACAGCTCGTTCGTGAGCAGAGATTGCCTTGTCAATATCAACGAGGTCTCCAGAGTGCTCGAATCGGCGTAAGAAGGAGTTGCCGAGATTGTTCAGACAACCAGGCATGTAAGCATGGCCTTCGGGAGTGAGATGCACAGCTCGTTCGTGAGCGGAGATTGCCTTGTCGATATCAACGAGGTCTCCGGAGTGCTCGAATCGGTCCAAGAAGGAGTTACCGTGGTTGCTCAGATAACCAGGCTTGTCAGCATGGTCTTCGGGAGTGAGATGCACAGCTCGTTCGTGAGCAGAGATTGCCTTGTCACCATCAACGAGGTCTCCAGAACGCTGGAATCGGCGCAAGAAGGAATTGCCGAGATTGTTCAGACGACCAGGCTTGTCAGCATGGCCTTCGGGAGTTAGACGCACAGCTCGTTTGTGAGCAGAAATTGACTTGTCAATATCAACAAGGTCTTCAGAGCACTGGAAACGGCGCAAGGAGTTGCCGAGATTGTTCAGAAGACCAGCCTTGTCAGCATGGCCTTCGGGAGTGAGATGCACAGCTCCTTCGTGAGCAGAGATTGCTTTGTCAATGTCTTTAATGCTACCGAAATATCGACTGCGACGGAGCAGTGTTATTCCTAGCCTAGAATGGAGTTCAGCGTGGCATGGGTGACTGTCCGGCGTGAGTCTGACCGCAGTCTCAAACACCGTAATCGCCTTGTCCAGATCTGCATCTTTATGGGACTTCTGGGACAGCGCAAAGAAGAAGTTTCCAGCACGCATAAGGCGTGGTGGCTTCTCGGTGTTTTCATCGGACAGGCTCAGAGCGTGTTCGTATTTCACATCCGCGACGAGGCGTACTAGGTCCAAATGTTCAAGCCTCTGTCCCCAAGAGCGAGCAAGAGACACTAGAGATCAAACATTCAGTTATGATCAAATTTTTTCGAAGTGAGAAATCGAACATACCTTTCCGTTTAACAGCTTCTTCCTCGATTTCATCTTCGAACACACTAGGTTGTTGTTCCGGGGGTTTATCCGGGTCGGTGACCTCACAGTGGTATACAAGTTCTAGCGGAGGGCCATCGCTGGTCCGGATGAGCGTCCGAACGAGTTCTAAAAGAAATGTTGAATATTAGCATAGTATACATGCAAAATATTGAAAAGCTTAGAACACACCATTCTTCCCTCCGCATTGCGAGATAATATCAGTCTTGACTAGATCCGCAAAACCGAGCTGATGAAAAGTGTAGAGGGGATACTCCATCATGACTGTGAGCCTCGTGGACGAGACACCATCAGAGCTGTGAGTTGGAAGCTAATAATCGTTGTTCAAGGACGAGATTGTATATGGAGATGTAACATCTCTCGCAATTCGCAGAAGTACACAATAACGAATTGACGATGACTCACACTTGAATGCTGTCGTTCAGTCGCCAAGACGGTCTAAAGTGTTCGTTCGCGAACGGTGTAATCCTCCTGACCTTATTACCCCCGACTAAGAATAGGCGTGCGTCATCGGGGAATAATTTGTCACGATCAGATAGAAATCTGATGACCACGTCTGAAGACAAATCAGTGCTGTCGACCGGCGATATTTTTGGTCAAGAAAGTTAACCTGTAAGATATAGTTCACTGTGAATGGCGTAAGTGGTCAACATCCCTACCTCTCAGGGAATTAAGCTGACCTCATTGAAAAAAAATACAAAAACTGTTACGAAATAGATGATATCAGAGAGTACGAGCAAGAATGATATGGAGGTTGGGCAGCAAGGGAGATTGAATCTACAGCCGCAGCCTCGTGGGAAACGACACCTCAAGGCAACTTGCGGAGTGCAGGGCTTTCGCAATATGGGATAGGATATCCTCCTGGCTGGCGCCCACACGCGGGCGCCGGGCACAGCACTAAGGTGAGGCGACCACGAGGCGAAAAGGAAACGGAGCATGGAGTCAACCAAGAAAAATGCTGCCTTCATTTGTATTTGAAGATATCGTTTGCATTCACAACGTGTGTCAAGTTTTACTGTAAGTTCACGGTGCTAAGCGCCCAAACTCGATCAGCCAGTGTTTCGGACCCAATACATGTCTTTGTTACTGTATTCAACTCATATTGGTACTCGCCATTTGCTCGCCATACTTTGTGATGCCCTCTCAACTTAGGCGATCATAGCTCGACGGTCTCCTCCCGTTATACGTTGCGTCCCGTGAGAATGATCACGTTGTGAAGTTTGTTGATTCACGCTTGCATGTCAAATCCCTCGAGG